>CM046450.1:25837286-25987286 GCA_025506515.1 Flaveria trinervia | reverse complement strand
ACCGAAGAAAGAGGATGATATGAGGTGAGGGTGGGCGGCCATGCCACCTTTACACCAACTTTATCAAAGTTTTGTCCTTTTGGACACTTTTATTCCCTCCACTTGGACTTAATTGCCTTTCTTTCTTTTATTCTTTATATCTTGTCTTTTAAAAATAACCGGGTGTTACAACTTAGTTATTGTTTTCTATGTCTTACGTTTCGCGTGCGTCATTCGGTGTTTTTAGGTCTACTTTTCGTTTGGTCTTATATTTTTTTCGTTTTTATTCTTTTTTAATACGATTTTTCCAGTGTTAAGTGGTTGTCGACAGTTGTGTGACATTGGTGCTACCTGCAGGATCGTTGAAGGGTGTAAGTTACAACACAACAACACAAGAGGAGATTAACTAAACATTAATCAAACAGTAAACTGGATTAACTAAGTTGAGATACTAAGAACACAAGTAATGTAAGAGACAGAACACAAGTGTATGGTTTTCAAGAATGCAGTATATTGCTTTCTCTATGTTTTATTATAAGTGTTACAAAGCATAATAGAAAGATACAAGAACATGAGATACTTATACTACATCCTACAGCCGGCTATACTTTGAAAGCCAGCTAGATACAATTGACTACACACAAACAAAATCAATTGTAGAGTCAAAAGGCAGATTGCTTTTGACTTGTGACTATGACATGCCATAGCTCACATCCTTATCTATTACAAAAAGGATAAAGTACATAAAGTAGAAAGTTATAGACTCAAGACCTCAATGTACAGTTATCAAAAGCATGGACCTTTTCACCAACTCGTGTAAGTTGGTGACTTGCAGAGATGCAGCGGAAAGTGTCTACCTTTATGGAACAGTACATCTAATAAAGCATGTTACTAAAAGTCTTCGAAAGAAATCTGTCTTCATGAACTTGAAGCTTCAGAAGACTTTGTCTTGAGGCTTCGGAAGACTTCATGTTTGGCTTCGGAAGATATTGGTCTTGGCTTCGGAAGATTTCACACTTATAGTATTTTTTTTATGTGTGAAACTTCCTAAACTTCTTCTGTAATGCACTTGTGCAGCATGCAGGATAGACTTAAGATGTTTAGGTTGCATTAGCCTCTTCATTAATCTCTACAAACTCCCCCTAGGCTGATGCTACCAAAGCACTTAGAAAACTTCAAATATTAACAGTCCTCGTTAGGATGATCACCATTCCTTTCTTCATGAGATAATCAGGATCCTTCAGGCTGTCAAAGTGTCTTCTCATATCAAAGAGGTCATGCACAGGCAACTAAAACATATCTTGCGATGTGTAAATGTCTTCAATGCCTTGATTTCTAATGACATGCCATCTTTCTGATGTAGCATCCTCTGGCTGCATATCCTCAGGCTGTTCTGATTCATCCTGAGGTTTAGAAGAGGGTGCAGTGTTCTTCTTCTTAGGCTTTGGTCTAGAAGTCATCCTCTTCTTTCTCTTTGAAGTTTTAACTGAGAAGACTGGCTTGCAGTACCAGATTGTTGTCTTTCTCAGTTAGGGCTTCCTCTCTCACAGGTTCAGAAGGAGAGTGTAGAGATTAATAAAGAGGCTGATGCAACCTAAACATCTTTAGTCTTTCCTGCATGCTGCACAAGTGCATTGAAGTGGAATGCTTCGGAAGTTTCACATGTGCAATAGAAATACTCTAAGTGTGAAATCTTCCAAAGCCAAGACCAACATCTTCCGAAGCCAAAGATGAAGTCTTCCGAAGCCTCAGAGACAAAGTCTTCCGAAGCTTCAAGTTCATGAAGACAAATTTCTTCCGAAGACTTTTAGTAACATGCTTTATCTGATGTACTATTCCATAAACCTGGACACCTTTCCGCTGCAACTCTGCAAGTCACCAATACATGGTTTGGTAAAAAGGTCCATGCTTTTGGTAACTGTACATTGAGGTCTTGAGTCTGTAACTTTCTACTCTATGTACTTTATCCTTTTTGTAATAGATAAGGATGTGAGCTATGGCATGTCATAGTCACTAGTCAAAAGGCAATCTGCCTTTTGACTCTACAGTTGATTTTATGTGTGTCTAGTCAATTGTATCTAGCTGGCTTTCAAAGTATAGACGGCTGTAGGATGTTGTATAAGTATATCATGTTCTTGTATCTTTTAATCATGCTTTATAACACTTGTAATAGAACATAGAGAAAGCAATATACTGCATTCTTGAAAACCAAACACTTGTGCTCTTTGTGTTCTGTCTCATATACTACTTGTGTCCTTAGTGTCATCACTTGGTTAATCCAGTTTACTGTTTGAATTAAGTTAGTTTATCTCCTCTTTGTGTTGTTGTGTTGTGACTCATACCTTTCAACGATCCTGCATTGGTATCAGAGCATTCTAGGCTCTTGATATAAGATCTCACCATCTTTAGATCCCTCACACACACAAATACTAAGCTTTTCAAATGGCAGCCATTTCCAAAACTGATATGGAAACTGGAACCATGAACAAGTCCCCACTGATCACTCTTGATGAGTTTGACACCTGGTGTTTAAGAATGAAAGGTTTCATCAGGTCTCTTGATTCAAGAATGTGGGAGTCTATTGAGAATGGACCTTTCATACCCAGCACACCTTCTGCTACTGGTGCTGGTATGATCCCTAAAGATGTGGCTAACTACTCTGATGAAGATAGGAAGAGAGTAGAGATAGACAGAAAAGCCATGACAGCTCTTCAAACTGCCCTTCCAAACTCTGTATACAGAGGTTTCAAGAAGTGCAAAACAGCCAAGCAGTTGTGGGATGAAACTGATGTATGAGGGTTCTTCTGAAGCCAAGGAGAACAAGAAGGATCTCCTGAAGCAGCAGTTTGAAAACTTCACCTTCAAAACAGGTGAAACCATAACTCAGCAGTACTTCAGGTATGTTGAGATAGTGGATACCCTAGTGGATGGAGGAGTTTCTCTTGAAAACAGAGACATTGTAAGGAAGTTCATGTCCTTACTTCCTAGGCAGTGGACACACTACTGTGTGGTTATCAAGAGAACTGAAAATCTTAAAACTCTTACTCTGACTGAGTTATATGGGATTCTCAGTGGCTACCAGATGGAGATGAACATGCAAGGTTCGTCTGGAAACTCTAATAATCAAATGGGTTCAACCCTACATGTGGTTGAAAGGGACAACATAGAACCCAAACATCATCTCTTATGCTACCGTGACAACTCACCCAAGGGTCCTTTCATCACCTTCCAAGAGACACCAAAGGAGAACTACACTCAAGGAAGCCCATTCCAAGAGACAAGCTCTTCTCAAGCTTTTGTGTCTTCTGATGAAAGCTGTGGCAACTCTCTTTTCAGTCTTGAAGACCTGGACTATATCCATCCTGATGATCTGGAATACATGGAAGTAGTCCAGCAGATGGCTCTTCTCACTCACAGAGCCAATAAGTTCTACAAGAGGACTGGAAGGAAGTTTCCAAGCAATGCAACCAGTGGAAAGTTTGGACTGGACAAAGGCAAAGTCAAGTGTTACAACTGTAACCTGATGGGCCACTTTGCCAGAGAGTGTAAGGCACCTAGAACAAATGGTGGCCAAACACAATCCAGACCAAACTACACTGACAAAGCTCTCCATAATGAGAAGTCAAAGCAGCAAGCTGCTATTGCTGTTGAAGAAGGAGGCTTTGACTAGAGCTTTCAGGTTGAAGATGCCTCTCCAAACCAAGCACTGATGGCAGATCATGATGAAGCCAAGGTATTGGAACATCTTGTACTTCTGAATGCACTGCTAAAGTTAACAGGTACATGTCCTATAACTTGGAACTGAGATCTGATATTGAGTCCTTAAATATTTTAAAATCTGATTTTAGAAAGTCTGAAAACGATTATAAGCTGAAAATAGAGGACTTAGAGAAAACCATTTTAGTTCTAAAACATGAACACACAGATTTTAGGACTCAAATTAAAGATCTCATAACCAAGTTAACTGAATGCCAGGCTGAGCTTGTGATCAGCAAAGCCAGGGCAGAAAAGAGTGTTCTTGAAGAAGAGACCTTCAAGAACATGATATCCTCATCCTGCACAACAAAGTGTGCTATCAAAATAGATAGGGACTGGGATCCAATGAGATAGCTCATCCACACACAATCTTGTCAGTAAGATCTCCTAGGTGTGGAACTTGTGAAGATGAGCTTCCTCTCATAGATCCTATGAGTGAGGAGGATGAAGAAGAGATATTGAAGAATCCCTTTACAAAGAGTGAAAAGGAGGATTCCAAGAAGGGCCACTATCCTTCTGAGGAGAAAGTGAAGACTGTGATGACCAAGTCTATGAGAAAGAACTTGATCAGAAAGAGCAAAACAAAGGCAAGGAAAGCTCAAGAGATCAAGGCTACTTTTGACTCTAAGCAGAAACAAGTTTTTATTTCTACAGGGTTTAAAGTGGTAGGGACTGAAGGCATCAACCAAAACTCTGCTAAGAGTTCTGGTTCTTGCTCAAATCATCACAACAGCAAGAAGAAGACTGATCTGCTGTGTACCACTGCTGCACAGCCTGGTCCATCAAACTCCAAGCACAGTTCTCAGCTCAAGAGGAGTGTCTCAGCATCTGCAAAGATGAAGGTGGAGAAGGTAAGTGACCAAAGACAGTCTTACTCTCAAGACAAGGCTCTTGTGAAGAAGAAGATGAATTGTGTTATGTGTGACAACACCACTCACATTGCAAAGGATTGTCCCTTCAATCCTAAAGATACTGTCCATATGGCCAAATCAAAGGCTTCAAAGAGTTCTAAGAAGATTCAGGCTTCGGAAGGAAAACTAGTTTCCTTCGGAAGTTCCAAATCTAACAAGAAGGGAAGTGGAAAATTCTCTTCGGAAGAACATTTGGTCTCAGAAGAAAGGAGTTCTTTTGAAGCACTGAAGTTTGCTGCAGTGTTTGCAGAATCTTTCGAAGGTTCAGTCATCAAAACTTCTGAAACTCCAAAAGTTTATAAAGTTTTGAAGGTCAAGTCCAAGACTCCAAAGGTGGTGTGGACATCTAAAAAAGACCAAGTGACTGAGATTTCTCCATAAAAAATAGCTCAAGATCCTTTTTGTACAACCATAGGATCTATTACTGTTAATTTACCTTCTACAAGTGAGCCCAAGACAAGCAAGGATTGGGTTTCCAGATCTAACTAATCATTCTCTTTTGTGCAGGGGCAGCTGAAGAGAGACAGAAATGTCTGGATCATAGACAGTGGCTGCTCCAGGCACATGACTGGTAATAGGTCACTACTCTAGAACTTTGAAATGATTGATGGAGGACCTGTTGCTTTTGGAGGAGATGAAGGTGGTTACATTTCTGGTAGGGGCAAGGTCAGAAATGGTAAGCTCAGCATAGAGAAGGTAAACTTTGTAAAGGAGCTTTGATACAATCTTTTGAGTGTATCTCAATTTTGTGATCAGAGTCATAACATGCTCTTTACTGAGCATGAGTGCATTGTTCTTATGCCTGGTGTGGTCATTCCTCATGAGCATATCCTGCTTAGGGCCCCTAGGAAAGGAAACATGTACAAGATGGATTTGCAAGAAACCTCTCCCTCTGGAGAAGTTTCATGCTTTCTGTCTAAAGCCAATAGTGATGAGTCTTTCCTATGGCATAAAAGAATGTGCCATGTAAACTTTAAGAACATGAATAAATTAATTAAGCATGACTTGGTAACTGGAATGCCAAAGAAAGAGTTTACAAGTGATGACCACTATGTTGCATGCCTGAAAGGGAAGCAACATAAGGTATCTCACAAGCCTAAGGAAAAGAACTCAATCACTACTCCCTTACACTTGTTACATATGGATCTCTTTGGCCCCACCAGTGTAATGAGTTTAGGAAGGATCTCATACTGTCTAGTGATCACAGATGACTTTACAAGATTCACTGGGTTTTCTTCCTTAGAACTAAGGATGAGACTCCTGAGATTCTGAAGAATTTAATCTTAAAGATTGAGAATCAGTCTGATCACAAGGTCAAAGTCGTAAGATGTGATCAAGGAACTGAATTTAAGAACCAAATCCTTGATACATTTTGTGATGAAAAGGGTATTACAAGACAATTTAGTGCTCCCAGGACTCCTCAGCAAAATGGTGTTGCTGAGAGGAGAAACATGATACTGATTGAAGCTGCAAGAACCATGTTGTCTGACTCTAAGCTGCCCATCACCTTCTAGTCAGAGGCAGTCAACACTGCCTGTTATGTGCAGAACAGAGTTTTAGTAGTTAAGACTCATGGCAAGACTCCTTATGAACTTTGGCACAAGAGGAGACCTTTCATTGGTTTTCTCAGGTCATTTGGATGTCCTTGCACCATCTTGAATACCAAAGATCAAATTTCCAAGTTTGCTGAGAAATCAGATGAAGGACACTTTATTGGATACTCTTCCTAAGCTAAGGCTTATAGAGTATACAATCTCAGAACTAGAATTGTTAAGGAGTCAGCCAATGTGACTTTCAATGAACACACACCTTGTGTTATAGGTTCTGGTTCGGATTGGCTGTTTCATCTTGATTTGGTTACCAACTGTTTTAACAAATCTTGTGAGAATGTTTCAGGATCTGCAGAAAATTTGAATACAGATGATCCTGATCCAAGATTTGAGCTAGGAAGATCTTCAAGACACATATCTTCAGCTCCAATTGGAACCACCTCTGCAAATGAGGTTTCTATCAGCCCTACAATGACAAATTCAGTTGATACATCTGGTATGCCTTCAAATTCCAGCTCAGAGGCTCTACAACCAAATAAGAACACCTCAACTGTGGAAGAGAACAATGGTGTTGGTGACAATGACCAAGAATTTCTTGATGCCACTAACCACACTGTGGATGAGAACATCAATGATGTCACACACTGCTTGGATCAAGTTTCACTTGAGAAGTGTGCTGATGTGGTGGGAGAAACATCCATGCCAGATCTAAATTTCTCAAATTTAGATCTTTCTCAACAACTTGCTGTGATCCCTCAGCTTAGGATCCACAAGTCTCATCCTACTACAAACATCATTGGAGATGTTGTCTCAGGGGTAAAAACAAGAGGACAAATCCATGAAGCAAATGTTTGTCTTCACTCTTGTTTTCTATCCCAGATAGAGCCAAAGAAAGTTGATGAAGCTCTAAAGGATGGAAGTTAGGTTGAAGCTATGCAACAAGAGCTGCTTCAATTCAAAAGACAGAAAGTTTGGAACCTTTGTCCTCTTCCTTCTGGGAAGACTACCATTGGAACCAAATGGGTGTTTAGGAACAAGAAAGATGATAGAGGCATCATCATCAAGAACAAAGCTAGACTGGTTGTTCCAGGATACACACAAAAAGAAGGGATTGACTACACTGATGTCTTTGCTCCAATGGCAAGATTAGAAGCTGTTAGGATATTCCTGGCATTTGCTGCATCCAAGAACTTCAAGGTTTTTCAACTTGATGTGAAGTGTGCCTTTTTGTATGGAGTGATAGATGAAGAGGTTTATGTCAAACAGCCACCTGGTTTTGTAGACCCTGATCATCAAGGGTGCATCACCTTATCACTGTCAAGAGGATTCTAAGATACCTCAAGGGTGCATCATCACTTGGCCTATAGTATCCCAAGAATTTTGACTTAAATCTGTATGCCTATACAGATAGTGATTATGGTGGTTGCAACATGACTGCAAAGTCTACATTTGGGGGATATCAATTTCTTAGTGGAAGGGTTGTCTCATGGCAATGCAAGAAACAATCTTGTGTCTCTGCATCAACTGCTAAAGCTGAATACATAGTTGCTGCAAGCTGCTGTGCTCAAGTACTTTGGATTCAAAATCAGATGCTGGACTATGGGTTAAACTTCAAAGAGACTCCCATTCAAATAGACAATAGTGTTATCTCAATCACAGAGAACCCTGTGCAGCACTCAAGGACAAAGCACATCAATATCAAGTATCATTTAATAAGAGATAACTATGAAAAGGGATTAATTAAACTAGTCAAGGTTCACACAAATGAACAATATGCTGACTGTTTGCAAAGGCTTTTGATGAACAGAGATTTAAATTTCTTATATCAGCTATTGGGATGATAAACCTTGTGTAAGTTTTTCATAAAACTAATTCTTATTATTTCTTAAAATATGTGTGTCCTAAGTTGTCTAGTTCATCACTTTCATAAGCTCATGTTTTCTTTGGATGAAAAATTTCTTTTTGAAGACTTTCCTTAGATTTTTTAAAATTTATGATACTTCAGGAGTTTTGTTTTTAACTTTAGAAGTAAATCGTGCCTTCAAATTAAATAACTGTCTAAGAAGTTTACCTTCGGAAGAGTTCAAAATTTATCTTCCGAAGCTTAAATATTTGTCTAGACACTTACTAAATTTTAAGGACTATTTACTTCCGAAGCAAAATTAACTTCGGAAGCTTTGTTTGTTTACACACAAAGCACTCAAGCTTTAATTTTTCTTCCGAATCAAAAATTTTCAAATCTCTCAGGAAATTCTTCCGAAGTCATTTTAGCTTTGGAAGCTTTTTAATTAAAACTTTCGAAGATAATTAACCTTCGGAAGCTTTTTGACTTCCAAGAAAACTACTTTTTGAGCAAAAAGTAAACTACTTTTTCAGAGGTGGGACCGATATTCGGATTTCAAAGTTTATCCTCTTTCATTAAACTTTATCTGAAATCCTTCTCACATATAAACCCAATGGTTTCCCCCTCTTTCTATTATTTGTTCTTCCTCCAAACCTAAAAACCCAAATTTCTCTCTGAAATTTCTTTCTTTCTTCTTCCTTCGTCCTTAAGCAACTTCAAAATGGCCAACCTTGCTCACAGAAATGATCCCAACTTTACCATGCAGCTACACAGACAACACAATCAAGTTGCTCTGTTACGCTCTGAGAAAGATCCTCATTTCTCAGAGGTTTGCCGTTTCTTATCTCTGTCGAACTACTTCACCTCCCTCACCATTGATCCTCCACTCTATGAGGATCAGTTGCTTGAATTCTGGAAGACCTGCCAAGAGGTCATTATGGATGGGGAGAAGGCACTGTCTGCCACAGTGCAGGTGAGAACAATCTTCATCACTTCGGCCATCATCAACAGACATCTTCAGCTAGATGATGAAGAAGGTGAGGTGTTCTTCCCAAAGGAAGCTGTTAATCATTCCTTTGAGCAGATGGGATATGAGGGAGATTTCTCTATAAAGACCTTCAGGAAAGGGAAGGTCTCATCCCAATGGAGATTCTTGCTTCATGTGGTCATCCACAGCTTATCAAACAAGCATGGTGGATGGGACCAAATTCCTGAAGATCTCTCCTTCATAGTCCATGGAATGGTTCAAGGGGTCAAATTCAGGTACTCTCAGTTTTTTTATACAAATTTACTTGCTAATTTAGACTCCTTAGAATATTACATGTTTCCTAGATATGTCCAGTACATTCTTAACTGTGAACTGGGCTCACAGTTAAGGGGAACATGTAACATTCTTAAAATGGGACAGATGAAGCCCGGCATCTTTAAAATATTGAGAAAGTCCACTGTTGGATTCTCTGGGGTAGAAACAGCCCTAGTCCCAAAAATGTTAGAGCTCATTGCTCAAGGTGACAACCTAGCAGCACAAGCTAGTGTTGAACCCACACCTGCTGCTTCCCAACCACCCACAAAACCTCAAATCTCCATCACTTACCAAAGAAAATCCAAACGAACCCCTGCTCAGACTATTTAGTATGTGGAGGCCCCCATATACTCACCCATACAGGAAGAAGTGGACACTGGAGCTCCCATTTCTCCTGAGGAGCGGACCACTCTCATCTATTCAAGAATCAGTGTTGAGGTTCCTCATGCTCAACCTGATGAGCTCATTAGCCCTACTGCCTTAAGCCATCACTCTGAGTCTCAACACTCCAGTGATCAACCTTCAGGGGACAGTTACCATCCCCAGCCTATAGATCTCAACCAACCAATTCCAAACCTTGACTTCTATACTGATGAAGATATAGGTTTCAGTGAGTATAATGAATCTCTCTTCTTTCCCCCTACTCAAAGAGAGATGAGTACTCCTGAGTCTCCTACATCTATCCCACATCAGTCATCTACAACTGAGGTGGACACTTCTGTACCTGTTCAGGATGTCCATATGGAAGAGGCTCTCACTTCTGAAAGTGATTACATCATTAAGACCTCAACCATGGCAACTCAGCCCACTAACATCTCAACTGAGACTGCCGGTGACAAGAGGAAATCCAGTAGCCAAGAACTTAGAACTAGTCATGAGAGAAAGGACTCTGGTCCAATCTTCTCCACCCTTAGTGATTCTTCTGATGAAGATGAGGGGGATCTGAGACTAAAAGTGCACAAACTGTCTAAAACATGCTCTTACCTAGTCTCACAGGTCAGTCACCTTGAATCTCAGGTGACTACCTTACAAAATAGGATCAATGATCAGCAACTTGAGATTTCTTATCTTAAGGAAAAACTAGCTAGGAGACCCTTAAGGAGAGCTAAACCAGGAACACAAGAACCTGTGGATGTGATTGACCTATCCTCCAGCTCACCTATGCAAGTGGGTGATGCTACCAAAAAGGGGGAGAAAGTCATTCCAGCCACAGAACCTGGGAGTTCCTCCGAGAGAATGGACATTGAGGACTCACCATCCTCACTTGCAAATGTGCATTCTCAGCAACCTCCTCTAGTTCACATTGATGTGGACTACATAGACTCCTTCATACAGAGTCTGTTTAAGGATGGGATACCAAGGGCTATGTCACCTTCATCATCCTTCAATCACATTATTGGGTGGAGGTATGACAACAACAGGAGAGCCCTCATTATCATAAGAGTTCAAGGACAACAAGAAGTCTTTAATTTTCAGAACTTGGACTAGTATGAAGGTTGGATCTAGTCAACATGCCACTTGTCAACCCAAGCCAATCAAGACAAGCTGACAAACTGGCTAGAAGAATCCAAGACAGGATCATTGTAGAGTTCAGTCTAAGAAGGAGACTAAGGCAATCAGGCAATGTCATCGGTCAACTGGATGTTGAGGCAGACCCTAAGATTAGCTTCATAGGGGAAACCTTGACTAAAGGCCTAGTGATAGAACCTGAGAGCCTTGTCTCATCATCTCCAACTGCTGCAGAGATCCATATTCCTTTTGAGACACCTACTGGTGAAGGTGCTTCTTAACCTCTCTCTGGCCTGAGCTCAGATGTTGCAACAAGCTATGAAGGCCAAAGCTCTCTCCACCCTAAGTCACAAAGGTCTGTGAGTGACAAAGGGAAAAGAAAAATGACATCTGAAGAGATTGAGGAGGAGGAGAGAGAGAGAGAGAGGAAAAGGAGGCTAAGGGGAGAAGGTTCCTCTACTGAGTCTCCAAGACTCATGGAGTCTGCAATCAGGGCTGCCCCCAGACCAGATACTCAGAATAATGAGTTAAGGGCAGTCAGGATCAACTATCTGCAGACTAAGAACTATGACATAGATAATATCATTTCTCTCCCCTTGGATGAATTGAATGAGTTGGTTGATCTGGAAAGGTCAAGAGAGAAGAAGGAGGCAGAAGATGCATAACTCCTATACAAGTCAAAGAAGAGAGAAAAAAAAAAGACTGTACAGAGGTATGCCTACCCTCTCACCAGTTCAAGAAAGCCCTGAACAAGAGGATGTGGTTCAACAAGAACCTCAGGTAGATAAGGAAGAAGACAGAATCAAGATGGTTAACTACCTGAGTGCCACAAGTCTCTATCAGGCAGATGCACTCCTTCCCTTACCTTATGACTATGTTGAGTTTGAGTATTTAAAACAACTTGAGCTTGAGTTAGTCAAGGAAAGAAAGACAACAAAGAAGAAGATGAGGGAAGAAGCTGCAAAGTCAAGAGCCATCATCCAAAAGAGCATGAAGAAGTCTCTTGATAGGTAGAGGATGATGAGCTTCTTGAAGTTGTATGGATTCTCCGGAAGGAGACTTGGACCCATGTCTCTATCCACTATGGATGAGCATATCAGGGTAATCAAGCAGAAGATTAAGAGTGGAGTGCTCACTGACTTACACTCCACTCCAAGTCAGGCCCCACCTAAAGTGGAGGTTAAGGTTGAAAAAATAGACACAACACAACCTGGACCTCCTGCTAATGCTCAGCAAGCTTCATCTTCTGATCCACAGTAGGGTCAACCTCCTTCTCCATCTGAACCTGAGAGAGAGGAAGTCCCAACTGAGAAAGACAGTGAAGATCAAACTGGTACCGCAGGCCAGTCTTCTCAATTAAAATTGGAAAGAGAATGAAAAGGATGGCTTCTAAACCAAAGTCTAAGAAGAAGAAGAAGCCTGAATCCCCTTTTGAACCTCAGGATGAATCAGAACAGCCTAAGGATGTGCAGCCAGAGGATGCTCAATCAACTCCAACTTCAGTAGCTCTTCTAGCATCAGGAAGACCCATCTTGTCTTGGAAATACACCATAAATCCAGAAAGGTGGCATGTTATTAGAGATCAAGGCATTGAAGACATTTATACATGGCAAGATATGTTTTAGTTGCCTCTGCATGATCTCTTTGACACGAGAAGACACTTTGACAGCCTGAAGGATCCTAATCATCTTATGAAGAAAGGAATGGTGATCATCCTAATGAGGACTATTAATATCTAAAGTTTTCTAAGTGTTTTGGTAGCATCAGCCTAGGGGAGTTTGTAGCGATTAATGAAGAGGCTGATGCAACCTAAACATCTTTAGTCTTTCCTGCATGCTGCACAAGTGCATTGAAGTGGAATGCTTTGGAAGTTTCACATGTGCAATAGAAATACTCTAAGTGTGAAATCTTCCAAAGCCAAGACCAACATCTTCCAAAGCCAAAGATGAAGTCTTCCGAAGCCTCAGAGACAAAGTCTTTCGAAGCTTCAAGTTCATGAAGACAGCTTTCTTCCGAAAACTTTTAGTAACATGCTTTATCTGATGTATTGTTCCATAAAGCTGGACACCTTTTCGCTGCAACTCTGCAAGTCACCAACTAACATGGTTTGGTGAAAAGGTCCATGCTTTTGGTAACTGTACATTGAGGTCTTGAGTCTGACTTTCTACTTTATGTACTTTATCCTTTTTGTAATAGATAAAGATGTGAGCTATGGCATGTCGTAGTCACTAGTCAAAAGGCAATCTGCCCTTTGATGCTACAATTGATTTTATGTGTGTCTAGTCAATTGTATCCAGCTGGCTTTCAAAGTATAGCCGGCTGTAGGATGTTGTATAAGTATCTCATGTTCTTGTATATTTTATTCATGCTTTGTAACACTTGTAATAGAACATAGAGAAAGCAATATACTGCATTCTTGAAAACCAAACACTTGTGCTCTTTGTGTTCTGTCTCATATACTACTTGTGTTCTTAGTGTCATCACTTGGTTAATCCAGTTTACTGTTTGATCTAAGTTTAGTTTATCTCCTCTTTGTGTTGTTGTGTTGTAACTCATACCCTTCAACGATCCTATAGAGAGGGAGGTTGAGCCTGCTGTGGATCAGAAGATGAAGCTTGCTGAGTTTCAGCAGGAGGTCCAGGTTGTGTTGTCTCGGTTGTTCAAACTTAACCTCCACTTCAGGTGGAGCCTGACTTGGAGTGGAGTGTAAGTGAATGATCTCTCCACTTTTGATCTTTTGCTTGATCACCCTAATATGCTCATCCATGATGGATAGAGACATGGGGCCAAGTCTCCTTCGAAGAATCCATATAGCTTCAAGAAGCTCATCATCCTCTACCTGTCAGCAGACTTTTTCATGCTCTTTTGGATGATGGCTCTTGATTTTGCAGCTTCTTCCCTTAGCTTTTTCTTAGTTGTCTTTCTTTCCTTGACTAACTCAAGCTCAAGTTGTTTTAAGTACTCAAACTCAATATAGTCATAGGGCAAGGCAAGGAGTGCATCTACCTGGTAGAAGCCTGTGGCACTCAGATAGTTAATCATCTTGATTCTGTCTTCTTCTTTGTCTACCTGAGGTTCTTGTTGAACCACATCCTCTTGTACAGGACTTTCTTGAACTGGGGAGAGGGTAAGCATATCTTTGTACAGTTCAAGATATGCTTACCCTTCTTCTCCCTTGACCTTTCCAGGTCAACTAGTTCATTCAACTCATCTAAGGGGAGAGAAATGACATTGTCTGTGTCATAGTTCCTAGTCTGCAAATAGGTTATCCTGACTGGCCTTAACTCATCATTCTGAGTATCAGGTTTGGGGGCAGCCCTGATAGTAGACTCTATGAGTCTTGAAGACTCAGCATAGGAACTTTCTCCCCTTAGCCTCCTTTTCCTCTCTCTCTCCTCCTCCTCAATCTCCTTAGATGTCATTGTTCTTTTCCCTTTGTCACTCACAGACCTTTGTGACTCAGGGTGGAGAGAGCTTTGGCCTTCATTTCTTGTTGCAGCATCTGAGCTCAGGCCAGAGAGAGGTTGAGAAACACCTTCACCAGCAGGTGTCTCAGAAGGAATGTGGATCTTTGCAGCAGTTGGAGATGATGAGACAGGGCTCTCAGGTTCTGCCATTAGGCCTTCAGTCAAGGTTTCCCCTATGAAGCTAATCTTAGGGTCTGCCTTAACATCCAGTTGACCGATGGCATTGCCTGATTGCCTAAGTCTCCTTCTTAAGTCTGTCAGCTTGTCTTGATTGGCTTGGGTTGACAAGTGGCATGTTGACTAGATCCAGACCTTCTTAGTAGTCCAAGTTCTGAAAATTGAAGACTTCTTGTTGTCCTTGAACTCTTATGATGATTAGGGCTTTCCTGATGTTGTCATACCTCCACCCAATGATGTGATTGGAAGATGGTGAAGGTGACATAGCCCTTGGTATCCCATCCTCAAACAGACTCTGTATGAAGGAGTGTGTGTAGTCCATATCAATATGAACTTGAGGAGGTTGCTGAAAATGCATAGTTGCAAGTGAGGATGGTGAGTCCTCAATGTCCATTCTCTCTGAAGAACTCCCGGTTCTGTGGCTATAATAACTTTCTCCTCCTTTTTGGTAGCATCACCCACTTGCATAGGTGAGCTGGAAGATAGGTCAATCACATCCACAGGTTCTTGTGTTCCTGGTTGAGCTCTTCTTAAGGGTCTCCCAGCTAGTTTCTCCTTAAGATATGAAATCTCAAGTTGCAGATCATTGATCCTGTTATGTAAGGTAGTCACCTGAGATTCAAGGTGACTGACCTTTGAGACTAAGTAGGTGCATGTTTGAGACAGTTTTTGCACCAGTATTCTCAGACTCCCCTCATCTTCATCAGAAGATTCATTGGGGGATGAGATGATTGGACCAGAGTCCTCTCTCTCACCACCAGCTTGAGGTTCTTGGCTGCTGGTTTTCCTCTGCTCACTGGCAATCTCATTTGAGATGTCAGTGGGCTGAGTTGCCATGGTTGAGGTCTTAATGATGTAATCACTTTCAGAAGTGAGAGCCTCTTCCATATGGACATCCTGAACAGGTGCAGGAGTGTCCACCTCAGTTGTAGGTGACTGATGTGGGATATATGTAGGAGACTCAGGAGTATTCATCTCTTTTTAAGTGGGGGAAAAGAAGAGAGACTCACTATACTCACTGAAACCTATATCTTTATCAGTATAGAAGTCAAGGTTGGGAATTGGTTGGTTTAGATCTATTGGCTAGGGATGGTAACTGTCCCCTGAAGGTTGATCACTTGAGTGTTGAGACTTAGAGTGATGGCTTAAGGTAGTTTGGTTAATGAGCTCATCAGGCTAAGCATGAGGAACCTTAGCACTGATTCTTGAAGAGATGGGAGTGGTTTGCTCCTCAGGAGAAGTGGGAGCTCCAGTGTTCACTTCTTCCTGTATGGTTGAGTATATGGGGCCTCCACAGACTGAATAGCCTGAGCAGGGGTTCGTTTGGATTTTCTTTGGTAGGTGATGGTGATTTGAGGCTGTGAGAGTGGTTGGGAGGTAGCAGGTGTGGGTTCAACACTAGCTTGTGCTACTAGGTTGTCACCTTGAGCAATGAGCTCTAACATTTTTTGGACTAGGGCTGTTTCTACCCCATAGAATCTAACAGTGGGCTTTCTCAGAATTCTAAAGATGTCGGGCTTCATCTGTCCCAATTTAAGAATGTTACTTGTTTCCCTTAACTGTGAGCCCAGTTCATATTTAAGAATGTACTAGACATATCTAGGAAAAATGTAATATTCTAAGGAGTCTAAATTGCAAGTAAATTTGTATAGATAAACTGAGAATACCTGAATTTGACCCCCTGAACCATTCCATGGATTATGAAGGAGAGATCCTCAGGAATCTGGTCCCATCCACCGTGCTTGTTTGATAAGTTGTGGATGACCACATGGAGCAGGAATCTCCATTGGGATGAGACCATCTCTTTCCTAAAGGTCTTTACAGAGAAATCTCCCTCATACCCCATCTGCCCAAAGGATTAATTGACAGCTTCCTTTAGGAAGAACACCTCACCTTCTGCATCATCCAGCTGAAGATGCATGTTGATGATGGCCGGAGTGATGAAGACTGCTTTCCCCTGCACTGTGGCAGACAGTGCCTTCTCCCCATCCAAAACAACCTCTTGGCAGGTTTTCCAGAATTCTAGCAGATGATCCTCATAGAGTGGAGGATCAATGGTTAGGGAGGTGAAGTAGTTTGACAGAGATAAGAAACAGAAAACCTATGAGAAATGAGGATCTTTCTCAGAGCTTAACAAAGCAACCTGATTATGTAGTCTGTGTAGCTGCATGGTAAAGTTGGGATCATTTCTGTGAGCAAGGTTGGCCATTTTGAAGTAGCTTAAGGATGAAGAAAGAATAGAGAAAGAAATTTCAGAGAGAAATTTTGGGGTTTTAGGTTTGGAGGAAGAACAGATGATAGAAAGAGGGGGAAACCGTTGGGTTTATATGTGAGAAGGATTTCACATAAAGTTTAATGAAAGAGGATAAACTTTACAATCCGGATGTCGGTCCCACCTCTGAAAAAGTAGTTTACTTTTGCTCAAAAAGTAGTTTTCTTGGAAGTCAAAAAGCTTCCAAAGGTTAATTATCTTCGGAAGTTTTAATTAAAAAGCATCCGAAACTAAAATGACTTCGAAAGAATTTCCTGAGAGATTTGATGATTTTGCTTCGGAAGAGAAATTAAAACTTGAGTGCTTTGTATAGAATTTAACAAAGCTTCCGAGAGTTAATTTGCTTCAGAAGTAAAAGGTCCTTGAAAATAAGTAAGTGTCTAAGAAAAATATTTAAGCTTCGGAAGATAGATTTGAAATCTCTTCCGAAGGTAAATTTTTTTAGACAGTTAAACATTTTGAAGGCATGATTTGCTACCGAAGTTAAAAGCATAACTTCCGAAGTGTAAAATTATCAAATGATCTAAGGAAAGTCTTCAGAAAAAGATTTTAATCCAAAGGAAACATAAGCTTATGGAAGTGATGAACTACACAACTTAGGACACACAGATTTTAAGAAATAATAAGAATTAGTTTTAAAAAAAATCTACTCAAGGTTGATCATCCCAATAGCTGATATTAGATATTTAAATTTCTCTGTTCGTCAAACGCCTTTGTAAACAGATCAACATATTATTCATCTATGTGAACCTTGACTAGTTAATTAATCCCTTTTCATATTTATCTCTTATTAAATGATACCTGATATTAATGTGCTTTGTCCTTGAGTGCTGCACAGGATTCTCTATGATTGAGATAACACCATTGTTGTCAATGTGAATGGGAGTCTCCTTGAAGTTTAACCCATAGTCTAGCATTTGATTCTGAATCCAAAGCACTTGAGCACAGCAGCTAGTAGCAGCAATGTATTCAACTTCAGCAGTTGATGCAGAGACACAGGTTTGTTTCTAGCATTACCATGAGACAACCCTTCCACCAAGAAATTCACATCCCCCAGATGTAAACTTTGCAGTCATATTGCAACCACCATAATCACTATCTGTATAGGCATATAGATTGAAGTCAGAATTCTTGGGATACCATAGTCCAAGTGTTGATGCACCTTTGAGGTATCTTAGAATTTTCTTGACAGTGATAAGGTGAGACATCTAAGGGTTGGCTTGATATCTTGCACAAATGCATGTAGCAAACATGATATCAGGCCTGCTAGCAGTAAGATACATAAGAGACTCAATCATAGCCCTGTATAAGTGTTCATCTACACATTCCCCCTCAAGATCAGGACCAAGGGAGTGGTTTTTGGCTATGGGTGTCTTAGCAATCTTACAATCAGTCATATTGAACCTCTTGAGTGTATCCTGAAAATACTTTGACTGACTTATGAAGATGCCATCTTTAACTTGCTTCACTTGAATTCCCAGAAAGAAATTGAGTTCCCCCATGGAACTTATTTCAAATCTGTCTTTCATCAGCTTCTTAAAGTCTTTGCAGAGCTTTGGATTAGTTGAACCAAAGATGATGTCATCCACATATACTTGAACTAGCAATATGTCTTTTCCCTATCCTTTGATGAAGAGAGTTCCATCTATAGTACCTCTCCTGTATCCATGTTTACAGAGATACTCAGACAGTGTCTCATACCATTTCCTGGGTGCCTGATGTAACCCATAGAGAGCTTTATCAAGCTTGCAGACATAATCAAGATGATCAGGGTCTACAAAACTAGGTGGTTGTTTGACATAACCTCTTCATCTATCACTCCATATAAAAAGGCACACTTCACGTCAAGTTAAAAGACCTTGAAGTTCTTGAATGCAGCAAATGCCAGGAAGATCCTAACAGCTTCTAATCTTGCCACTGGAGCAAAGACATCAGTGTAGTCAATTCATTCTTCTTGTGTGTATCCTTGAACAACCAGTCTAGCTTTGTTCTTGATGATGATGCCTCTATCATCTTTCTTGTTCCTAAACACCCATTTGGTTCCAATGGTAGTCTTCCCAGAAGGAAGAGGACAAAGGTTCCAAACTTTCTGCCTTTTGAATTAAAGCAGCTCTTGTTGCATAGCTTCAACCCAACTTCCAACCTTTAGAGCTTCATCAACTTTCTTTGGCTCTATCTGGGATAGAAAACAAGAGTGAAGACAAACATTTCTTCATGGGTTTGTCCTCTTGACTTTACCCCTGAGACAACATCTCCAATGATGTTTGTAGTAGGGTGAGACTTGTGGATCCTAAGCTGAGGGATCACAGCAAGTTATTGAGAAATAACTAAATTAGAGAAATTTAGATCTGGCATAAATGTTTCTCCCACCACATCAACACACTTTTCCAGTGAAACTTGATCCAAGCAGTGTGTGACATCATTGATGTTCTCATCTATGGTGTGGTTAGTGGAATCAACAAATTCTTGATCACTGTCACCACCACCATTGTTGTCTTCCACAATTGAGGTGTTCTTATCTGGTTGTAGAGCCTCTGAGCTGGAATTTGAAGGCATACCAGATGTATCAGCTGAGTTTGTCATTATTGTGCTGATTGAAACCTCATTTGCAGAAGTGGTTCCAACTGGAGCTGAAGATGTATGACTTGAAGATCTTCCTAGCTCAAATCTTGGATCAGGATTACCTGTATTTAAATTTTCTACAGATCCTAAAACATTCTCACAAGATTTGTTAAAACAGTTGGTAACCAAATCAAGATCAAATAACCAATCCGGACCAGAACCAGCAACACAAGGTGTGTGTTCATTGAAAGTCACATTGGATGACTCCTCAACAATTCTAGTTCTGAGATTGTACACTCTATAAGCCTTAGCTTGGGAAGAGTATCCAATAAAGTGTCCATCATCTGATTTCTCAACAAACTTGGCAATTTGATCTTTGTTATTCAAGATGGTGCAAGGACATCCAAATGACCTAAGAAACCCAATGAAAGGTTTCCTCTTGTGCTAAAGTTCATAAGGAGTCTTGCCAAGAGTCTTAACTACTAAAACTTTGTTCTGCACATAGCAGGTAGTGTTGACTGCCTCTGCCTAGAAGGTGATGGGCAGCTTAGAGTCAGACAACATGGTTCTTGTAGCTTCAATCAGTGTCTTGTTTCTCCTCTCAGCAACACCATTTTGCTGAGGAGTCCTGGGAGCATTAAATTGTCTTGTAATACCCTTTTCATCACAAAATGTATCAAGGATTTTGTTGGTACATATATGTCCCTAGATCATGTTATGAATGTAATAGATCTTGTTTGTCTAATTCTGATGTAATGGTTCGAATGATTAATGACATGATATTGATTGTCTGGTATTTATAACATTTAATATTTCATTAATGAGTCGATGTTGAATTAGTTAATTAGGTTTGTGACTGTTTGAAGTGTCATGCATAATGTTATAATGTTAAATACACTCAAACTTGGTGAAGTGAAGTTCTCATGCGTCCGACTGGACCATGCGTCCCAACAGTGATCATGCGTCCGAATGGCCATGCGACTAAGTGTCCATGCGCCTAAATAGTCCATACGCATGAATAACTTCGTACAAATGACTCAGTCGCACGACTGAACACTCAGTCGTGCCGATGAATCAACCGTATGGTTCAATCGCACGACTGAATCATACTAATGGTTCAGTCGCACGAATGAACAATACTAACCTATAAATACAACCCAATTCATGGAAAAACGAGAGAATTGATTCTATTTTCGATTCCAGACGTACCCTACCCGTCCAGAAACCTCCAAGTTGATACTCCAAGTTCATAGAACGTTGTAGATCGATTCGTAATTGATTCTAAACGTTTGATTCAATACTTTATTGATTCTACGTGCGTTCTCACTGATTGGATCGCCAATCAAATAGGATTCCGCACTATTTGGTTTGGTTTACACGTTAATCATTAGTGTTGTTCAAATACCAGGTCCTGACAAGTGGTATCAGATCTTGAGCTCTTGATTACGTGTGATTCAATCAAGATTGATAAAAGGCTTGTGTTTTTACACTAAAAACACAATCTTTTGTGTCAAAAGTTGTCTTGGACGTTCCCTGCTCATCAAGTTTCGGTTTCTACGGCCTTAGGCGATTAGGGTTTACGAAATTTCTAATTTTTACGGGTAAAGCACGTTTAACCTAGAAATTTTCGCAAAACAGCAGCTTCAGTCGCACGAGTGGGCCATTCGCATGACTGGACTCATTCGCATACACCAGACGCACGATTGGACTGAGTCGCATCTCCATTAGTACGACTGAACCATCCGTTCGCAGTGTTCATACGCCTCAGCATCATTCGCTCGACTGAACCAATCGCACAGTTCAGTCGCACGATTGAACCAATTGCATAATTCATACGCACGGATAGCCCAATCACATCACCCAGTCGCACAAGTTTGATAGTTTGGTTAGCACTCTTAAAAGTAATGAAATGGAAGATCAGATGTCAGCATTTACCGCCGGTAAGGACTCAAGGATCCAAAACCTACTGTTGCTTGAGAGTGAGGTGGGGAATCATAATAAACCACCAAAACTTTTAACTTTAGATGAGTTTCCCCACTAGAAACAACGTTTCGAGATCTACCTCAATGGAGTGGATCCAAATTTGTGGGAAGCTATCGAGATTGGGTATAGTATGCCGGTGGGAGCAGATGGGGTAAAACTTACTTTGGGAGGAATGACCGATGCTCAGAAAGTCAAGTATAATGTAGAGAAAAGAGTTTATGCATTGATTACACAGTCTATTCCTAAAGATATTTCCATCGGTACTCGGAGAATAAACAGGCCAAGAATTTGTGGGATGAGCTGGAAAAGAGATACGACGGAAATGCTTCGCTGAAGGCAATCAAAGCTAAGGAATTGAAGAAGGAATTTGACAACTTCTCATCGATGGGAAACGAGAGTTTGGACGATGTGATTGATAGATTCTACCATCTGATGAGTGAACTGCATACACATGGTGTTGCTACTACCATGGAAGAAAAGGTGTCAAATTTTGCAGATGGTTTGCCGGAAAAGTGGGATTCATTTGTATCAAATCTGAGACAGAATGAGATGCTGGCAAAGTTGGATATCAATGACTTCATTCTAAAGCTGCGAGAAGAAGCACTTAGGATGAAGTACAGAGCTCAGAAGTCGTCGTACACTCAGAATCCAGCTTTGTACAATGCCACGCCACAAGCTAAGACGTCTGGAGCACCTCTTCAGACTGCATTTGTGTCTAGCTCATCGGGTACTTTACAAGCTTCTCCTTCAGGTTCAGAAACTTCAGGGTCTTCTTGTACCCATTACATTGGAACTGAAGCAAATACTACTAGACTAAAGACCGAGAATCTCGGTAATGTGTCTGTGGAAGTAGCTCGAGAGCACATGGATCTTTTGGCAGCAGTGGTTCATTCTTATGATGGACTTGTTGCTGGGAAGATTGGAAATTACCATCTGGCAGATGAGGACTACGAGCAGGTGGATGAATTGGAGCTGGAAAGAATGGATATTATGTGGGCCTTAGCTAGTGTTGTCCGGAGGGCGAAGAAGTTTGTGAAAAAGACCGGACAAAACTTGGTTGCTACTAAGGATACCACATTTGGCTTTGACAAAAGTAAAGTGACTGTTTTAACTGTGGAGAAAAGGGGCACTTCAAGAGAGAATGTGTGAAGCCAAAGAAGACGGGAACGGGAACCCATTCTCATCCTTCACTCGTCAAGACAAGCAAGCCAGCAGCTCTACTTCATCAAGTAAGGATCCAAAAGCCTTGACTGCTCATGATGATGAAGGACAGAACTGGAGCTTTCGGTTTGTCTGTCCAGGGGAATCAAATATTGCAAGTGTAGAAGATTTGGATGATGATTCCGCGAGTGAGGGGATATTGCAGTTGAGATAGCAATGTCAAATAGTGAAGAGACAACAGCAAAGAACGAATCACCAGAACCAGAGACATCTGATGCTGCGATGATGGCTAACTCTACTGAATCTCCTCAGGTAAGTACAACTGACAAATTGTTTAAAAAACATGCTTGTTCTGATTGTGATACTTTTAGAGATAGCATAGATGCGAAATTTGCTAGGTTATTAGATCATAATGATAACTTAGTGAAAGAATTGCAACTATGCACTGAGGCTATAGAGTTTTAAAACAAAATGAGCATAGTTACAAAGAAAAGATAGACCTTTTGACTAAACAGCTTAGCAAAACTGAAGTAGTTGCATTTAACCAAGCTAATGATATTAGGTACTATCTTAACACCCTAGAAGACACTAAGAAACAAAAGGCAGTTTTAGAAGTAGAAGTAAACTCATTAAAGCAAAAACTGCACAGCTAGACAAGTTCATCACATATTGTCCAGCACTTAGTAAGAGAAAGAAAGGGGGGTTGGGTTATAAAGTGGTTCCACCACCACCTGAGACCTTGATGAACACGAAGAGTAGACCAAAAAATAACAACCCCATCAAGGATCATGTGGTATCTACCCCTCTTGTTAGTGATCCAGATACCTCATGTTCATCAATTGAATCTGGAACAAAACAGAAGGAGGCCACTTCAAAGGCAAAGAGTAAAATGCCTTGCGTTAATCTGGAAAAAGAATTTGAAAAGGTTAATATAAAGTCCGGGTCAAACAAAGTCAAATCTGAATCTAAAAGAACGGCTAATGCTAATCTTTCACAAGCTTCATGTCAAAAACCAGTTAACCAAAAGGAAAAAGATGTTACAAATGTTAAGACAATTAATTTTGTTCAACAGAAGAAAACATCAAAAGACACAGAGTTAAAACCCAAACTAAGTGATGTTACTAGGGTGTCACACACATCTCCACAAAGAAAGTTAATCATAAAGTTGATAGCAGGTCGTGCTACAACTGTGGAGAGTGTGGACACATTGCTTCCTTTTGTCCTTACTATTAGACACCTAGGAAGAAGATTGAATTTTAGAATTCAAAACCTAGGTCTTATAAGAGGAGTTCTTTAACTCCACCTAGAAGAACTAGCGAACCTAATGTTCAATCCGTCAGCCAGTCAAATGTTTATCACAAACAGGCATTGCACAAATCTGATTATGGAAGAAAAAGTCATCCTCTATGTCTGGTAATGATGACAAGAAGGAACCTGAACTACCCTCACTCTCTAAGGGTCAATGGGTGGAATTCATGATGTGTGATGCCTCTGGGAAACCCAGCCAGTAAAGGCTTGGGTTCCTAACCTAAACTAACAGTTTTACTTGGTATGTGCAGGGTGTTCATTACAGTGCTGAAACCAACACGTGGATTGTAGACAGCGGAGCATCCAGGCACATGACAGGAAATAGGGCTCTTTTATCAAACGTAAAGCAAATAAAAGGAGGGCATGTTTCGTTTGCGGGAAACAAGGGAGGCTATCTCACAGCTCAGGGAGAAGTTGGAAATCAGAAAGTTAAGTTTGATAGGGTGAACTACGTCCAACAACTTCAAAACAACTTACTTTCTGTTTCCCAAATCTGTGATAAAGGTTTTAAAGTCATTTCGACAACAAGAGTGTTACGTCCTAAAGAAAGATTACGTGATTCCGGAGGACCAAGTGCTGATGACAGCTTCAAGATATAAAGACCTTTATGTTTTGGATCTCTTAACAGCTTCTACAACAGATCATAAGTTTGTGCTTTCTATCAAAAGCCACTGAGAAGACTCCATCTCCTGGCATAGGGAATGGGTCACATCAATCAACGGAAGATGAATCACTTGATCCAGAAGGATCTTGTGAGAGGAGTTAATGTCAAGAATTTCCAACTTCTTGATTTTTGCGTAGCTTGCAAGAAAGGCAAACAGACGAAGAAGTCTCATAAGGAAAAGAAAGTTCATTCAATAGAACTTCCTCTTGAACTTCTTCACATGGATCTGTTTGGCCCAGTCAGTACAAAGAGCATTGCAAGCGACTTGTGCTGTTTGTGGTTACTGATGACTACTCAAGATTCTCTTGGGTAATGTTTCTAAAGTCCAAATCAGAAACATTTGAGTCATTCAAGGAGTTAGTGACCACACTGGAATCTCTCTACAAGCTAAAGGTGAGAAAGTACGCTCAGACAACGGAACTGAATTCAAGAATCAGTGGATGGCGGATTACTGCAAGGAAAAGGGAATTGTACATCAATTCACTTCTGCATACACGCCTCAGATGAATGGTGTTGCTGAGAGAAAGAACAGAAGCTTGATAGAGACAGCACGGACAATGCTGGTAGACTCAAAACTGCCTATCCAATTTTGGAATGAGGCAGTGGCTAATGCGTTGTTATACACTGAATCGAGTTCTGATAGTCAAGCGTCATGGAAAGACATGTTACGAGATACTAACGACGGGTAAACCGAATCTAGAGTATCTCGAACCATTTGGAGCGTCGTGTACACTCCTGAAGAAGACTCAAGAAGGTAATTCAGCGAGAAGGCTGATGAAGGAATCTTCCTAGGATACAACATACCGAACAAGAGAGTTTACAACAACTCAACAGGTCTAGTAGAAGTGTGTGTAATGTTGATGTTAAGATATATACCACACCACCTACTGGCAAAGGACCTGCCTACTTTTTCGACTATGATGGATTCTTTAAGTCCTTCAACATCCCTATCTCTCCTTCTGATGATGAGTTGGCTACTCGGATGATGGATGTTATCTTGAATACACCAACTCTTGATCCAACATCATCGAGTTCACAAGGGAGAATCATCTACTCAGTCAGGGGGAGTAGTCGACGACAGTGACTCCTCCTCTGAAGATGAGGCTGAAGAAGATGACCAGAACAGCAGGGAGCAACAGTTTCCAGTTCCTGAAAGTCCACAAGCATCTAACAGTGATGCTCCTTCGACTTTGGAACCTCAGACTTCTTCTACCTCATATGCAGAACCAAATGTTCATAACCTTGGCTCTGAAGTAGCTGTTCCTACTACTCCAAGATCACGTCTAAACGTCTATCATCCCTTGGACAATGTCATTGGGGATGTCAGATCAGGAGTAGAAACTCGAAATCAGCTGTACTCAGCTGATTATGCCTCTGTTATGGAAAAGGGTTACATTCATGATGGTGCTTATCAGTGTTTTGTCTCGCAGTTTGAGCTAAAATACGTAAGTGATGCATTAAACGATGAGGCATGGGTGAGTGCCATGCAAGAAGAACTTCTTCAATTCAAGAAGTTAGGAGTATGGACTCTGGTAGATAGACTAAAGGTGCTAAGGTCATTGGCACCAAATGGGTCTTGAAATGCAAGAAGGATGACCAAGGGGTCATTATCAGGAACAAGGCTCGACTGGTTGTTCAGGGATTTCGCCAAGTCGAGGGGATTGACTACAATGAAGTATTTGCACCGGTGGCAAGGATGGAAGCCATCCGTATCTTCCTTGCCTATGCATCGTATATGAAGATTAAAGTCTATCAATAAGATGTGAAGAGTGCATTCCTTCATGGGGAAATTCAAGAGACAGTGTATGTCAGTCAACCTGAGGGATTTGAAGATCCTTATCATTGGGACAGAGTTTACAAACTCGACAAGGCCTTATATGGACTTCATCAAGCTCCTAGGGCCTGGTATGAGAAACTCTCAACTCATCTTGTGAAACACGGCTTTCGCAGGGGAGTTATTGACTGCACACTGTTCATCAAAGAAAAAAAGGGAGACCTACTGCTAGTACAATCTATGTCATGACATAATCTTCGGTTCAAGGAACGAAGAATTATGCAAAGAGTTTGAAGCAGTTATGAAGAAAGAGTTTGAAATGAGTGCTATGGGGGAGATGAAATTCTTTCTCGGGTTACAGGTGGATCAGACACCAAATGGGATCTTTCTACATCAGACCTAGTATGTGGGAGACATTCTCAGTCGGTTTGACATGGAGAATGCTTCTGTAGCTGGGACTCCACTTGCTACAAATCATGATATAGCACCTGATGAAAATGGAGATCTGGTAGATGCCACAATGTACGAGGAATGATTGGATCCCTCATGTATCTCACTGCCTCAAGACCTGATATCATGTATGCTACATGTTTATGTTCTAGATATCAGGCTAAGCCTAAGGTTAACCATCTTTCGGGGTCAAAAGGATATTTCGTTATCTGAAGGGTACACCCACACTGGGTTGTGGTATCCTCATGATGATGACTTTGAGCTCACGGTTATAGTGACTCGGATTCCGGGGGCTGCAAGATGAACTACAAGTCTACATCAGCAGGGTCAATCTTTTGGGGTGGAGATTAGTTACCTGGAAGTGTAAGAAGCAGACCTCGGTTGCATTGTCAACCTGTGAAGCCGAATACGTTGCTGCTGCAAGTTGTTGTTCACAATCATCTGGATCCAACAGCAACTGCGGGATTACGATTTACAGTTTTCTTCTACTCCTATCTTTGTTGATAACTCTGCTGTAATTGCAGTAACTAAAAATCCGGTACAACATCCAAAGACCAAACACATCGTATTAAATACCATTTCATAAGAGACTGTTTTGAAAAGAACTTAATAGATGTGATAAAAATTAATACTGATTTTCAACGCGCTGACCTCTATACAAAAGCCTTTGATAAACCACGTTTTCTATATTTGTTAGAGGTCAACGGCGTTAAAAAGAAAAGTGATGTTATTCCTGATGATGATCATGTGTAGTCCGATGCATTGTAGTTACATTTTTTTTTCATTTTTCCTTATTGATTTTATTCTATTTAAATTAAATTCATGTTATTTAGCTGTTTGTTAAAATCCTCAAATAATTCAATCCAGTATGATTTTAGAATTTTAGGGGGAGAGTAGGTCAGCTAGTAACATTATTAAAAAAACGAGGGAGAAGGAGTAGACAGCTGATATAGGTAGATCGTATCTGTGATACCGATTCAAACCTTTTGGAAAATGATAGTACACAGGAACAAATCAAAAGGGACTTAAAATTTAATTTAGAAAGATGCAAAATTCAAAGTATAAGTCTGTGTAGTCTAAGCAATATAAAAGGGAAGATGATAGAAAAACTGGTAACTACTAAGGTAACACAAAGAAAGTAGACCTAGAGGTGCTAGACCACAAATGATATGTAGGTAGATTCAACAGAATAGATGAGTAGACCTGACTGGTGATTTTAAGATCAAACTAAGTTGTTCAACTAACTGTGGGCTGCCATCTTATCACTGGTTAACACAATCAACAATATTCCAATAAGGGGTAATGAGCATGTAAACGCCACAATGTGTGTGGATGACCAAAATTAGAGCAAAGCACGGAAAAAAATGAAAGACAAATGCAATCAAGCTAATGACTTATGTTGTTGGTGCATTCTGTACAAAAGAAAATTTAGCTGCTCTAACAAGAAGATGGTATGTGCCTCTCTGTTGTGCGATGGCACTGACCTGAGGATAAGCATAACCTAGATATTCTAGACTTCATTGTTGTTTGCCGCCTCTCTGCTGTGCGATGGCACTGACCTGAGGATTGGCTTCTCTATGAAAGCTCTAAGAATAGTCTCTTCTTGTAATTATAAGTGGGGATCCACAAATGTTAGTTGAAATAATTAAACCAAAACTATCACCAGTTTGTGTCTAAAGTTGTGTTGAATTTTAAGCAAATATATTGACAATCATTATGGCTGCAATTCTTGAAAGTTCAAATCAATGTGGGAATCTAATAGTACCAGTGTGATTTCCTAAAATTGCTACAGACTCTGGATGAAAACCAAGAAGTGAGCGTCAAAAGGTTTCGATAACAAGTCCCAAATGATTTGACTTTCCTGTATGATTCCAAAATTGAATTGGTCCAGGTGTGGTCAAACTTAATTGAAGCTGCCTATTCTGGAACCAAATCCTGTAGATGTCTATCTTAGGATTTATCTCTCATAAAAAGTCAAAAACAAGTGTTTTTTGTTGTATTTAGTTTAAGTTCTAGTTAGTTAGTCATTTTAGTTTGTTTGTTCGTTGGACTACACATGAAAGTCAGTATGGGATTCACTCACCTAAAAGGGTCATGTCTGAGATGGCCAGGTGTGTTTTCAAAGATTAAACGGGTCACGTCTGAGGTGACTAAATTGTTTAAAAGGATCACGTCTGAGGTGATCAAAAGTTTTTCAAGTTAAAAGGATCATGTCTGAGATGATCAAATGCTTATAATGTTTATACTATAGTCTGAAAGGGTTTAAATGTAAAATGGTAAGAAATGTAGAAAATTCATAAGTAGGACCCATTTGCACGAATGGACCTTTGAATGGTATTATCATACGAATGGGAGCCATTTGTACGAATGGACCATAAGTATGGACCATTCAGCCAAATGGCCCATACGATTGACCCAGTCGGATGTTTAAGAGTGAAAGAATGGGTAAGTCGCGTGACTGAACTCCAGTCGGACGACTGAATGGGACGACTGAATGGGGTGACTGAATCAATCACACGACTGAGGCACAATCGCCCGTATGAAACGTGCGTATGAGCCAGTTGTACGATTGAATTTAGGGTTAGTATAAATAGAGAGTGAGTCGGTCGCAGAGACTCACCACTCTCAAATATACCCTAAATCGCACGACTAACGTTACGCTGCCCAAATTTCGTTTGATCACTATAAACCCTCGATTCTCACATACTAACCATTTGCATTGACTCTTTGACTCTACAGGTAATTTGCGGTGCGAAACATTATCAAATCATTCAATTTGACACTAAATCTGGACAATCGGATTCGTTAGAAAAACCACGTCTTGTGTGGCAAAATAACCTAACTAAACGACGTAAACAAATGAAATTGAAGGTTTTAGGTGTTAAACGAATGAATTACGAGTCTAAGGAACCAGAACATGAAGATTAAAACTCAAAATTGGTGAAAAATTGAATTTGAATTGAGCGGACAGAAAGACATATGAATGGACAGGTTGATGAGCTTCAGTCGCACGACTGAAGAGTGCGAATAGCGTAACCGCACGACTGAACTATGCGTATGAGTTCAGACGCACGACTGGTGTAACCGCATGAGGCTACATACGCATGAGTCCAGTCGCACACTCAGTAGTACGTATGGAGTCATTCGCACGACTGAATCCCAGCCGCACAGCCTCATTCGTATGACTGAAAAGAATTGTGTTCAAGTCCGAGTGTTTCATGACATTCTTAACCAATGGGTACTAATGTTTACTTTCCTTGTGTAACAGATGGCCAGCCCTTGAACTATGAGTACGAAGCACAATATTTGTGCTCAACTGGATCTCACATCCAGAAATGCTTCACACTTCTCAGGCATTATAACCACACGCTATATCTGCTCCATGTACACCTTATTAGTCTATTCAGCAGGCCTTCTGGGAAGGTGCGGTTGTTGATCGATCCTCTGAGCCTCACTGTATCAGAGGTACTATCTTTGGAGAGGCTATAGCTATCACAGAGGAGGATCTAAGGACCGTGTTACAGTTGGGGGACGATGCTGACTGTCCCACTAAATTACACCCCCTTACTATCAGAGGATGTTTTCTTCGAGCCAGTACGCTGGGGACATCAATGCTGGGGTGCTCAACAAGAGCAGAACGCTTTTGTTGCGTTGGTGCTGAACCTTGCTCATGTATTGCTGAAATGCATAGCATCCAAAAAGGGAGGCTTTGATGAGTTGTCTGACTAGATCCAGAACGCTTTTGTTGCGTTGGTGCTGAACCATCCGTCCAGCTTCTCCAGGATGATCTTCACCTACTTGGTGGAGAACATTGAGGGGAAAGGGAAGGAGGGCTTCTGCATGTACCCCCGATTTATGCAAATGATCATAGACCAGAAGCTCCCCTCCCTACCAAAGGAGAAGGATGATGCTGTAGTGCTTGAGGTGATGGATGATACCACCTTGGGCCGGATGAAGGTATACAGGGGAAAGCAGGTGAAACCCCCTGGCAGGAGATTGTTTGGGCATCTGGCCCGTGAAAACTATGTGGTGCCAGCTAGGAGGAAGTGGCGCCACGACGACAGTGATTCTGATGTTGAGCAGATTGCTCTACCCGCCGATGACTCTGATGATGATGACGGTGGGGATGCTGGAGATGACATGCCCATTCCACCGAGGGGTGCAACTACAGACGTTATACCTCCAGTATCTGCCCCCATGGTAGACGTAGCTGAGTCAGCCGGGTTCCACCAAGACTTTATACCTGGTGAGGAGGAAGAAGAGTCAGACGAGGAGCCATTGACTAGGACTGTGGGAAGCAAGGTGTTCCCACAGAGTATGGACTCCGGGCGGTTGGTGAACGCCCCAGGGATTCGGGAGAGACGACTGCAAATCCCAGCTATGCTCCCGAGTCTACTAGCCGTGTTCTAGGGGGAGCATCCACCTCGACTGGATCGAGGAAGAAACGGATGGCTCAGCCCCACGGCCACTAGAAGAAGAGGAGAAGACTGACCTTCCTCTCCACCATAGCCACTACATCTACCATCACCACTACCCCTTCTACAGCCACACCATCCACCACCACAGCCACCATAACAACCACCACCACACATCCCACCACTGAACATATGCCAACCACCACCATATCATCACTCCTACATCACCTCCACTATCTCACAGACCCGACCCCATTTTCACCACAGCCACCACCACCACTACTAGCCACCAAGAAGGACCCTCATCTCATCCCACACATGTATATGGATCTCATCTACCTCAATTTAGGGTAGAGGACCAGCTTTCAGTGGTAAATCGTATGGTGATGCGACTGTTAGCTGCTGATGAAGAGAAGACTGCGCAGATCGACAGCTTGCAGATCTCACAGCTGCGCAGTCACACCAGATCTCGGAGCAGGCTCGGCTGATCGAGGAGCAGGCCCAACAAATGGCTGCTCAGAGCCACGAGATCGCCCAACTCCAAGAGCATAAAGTCACTTCTGCTAAGAAGATTGAGGAGTTGGAGAATTCTAAGAAGACCATCATACTCAAACTTAAGAGATCTAAAGATAAGCCTCTGAAGATTAAAGAGGGAGATGGTGATGATGGGATGATGATGATGATGATGATGATGATGATGATCATGAGACTGAGGATGATAAGGGGATTGAGGATGAGAGGACAGAGGAGAGGAATGAGGATGATGATGAAGAAGGAGGCGATGCAGCTTCATCTACCTCTGCTCAAGGTCAAGAAAGGAGGTCTAAGAAGAATCAAGACCAACAAGCTTCCTCCTCTGGTCCACCAAGTGATGACCCAGTAATCCAAGACAAAAGTAATAATTAGATGTCTATGTATTTGATTACTTTTGTATTTGAATCATGTATTTAAACTTATGTATTTAATGGTTATGTTAAGATTAATGCTTTTCTGTTTTGATTATTAGCTAATGGTTGATGTACTACATGTTTATATCAAACAGATCCAAACTATCAGAGGGATGAGTTCGATGTTGCTCCCCTTCAGCAGATCAAGACTCAGCTAACTATGATTCTTGATCTACAAGGGATCGTCAGAAGGTCGGTGAGTTATACCCCTGAAGAAGGGGAAATAATTCACGATCTATCAAATGAGCAACTAGCTGAGATCTTCAAGCTAAATCCCGATGAGATTGTAAAGGATGCTCCAACGTGCGACTCGACAAGTGACGAAGAGCTCAACGACGTTGATGAAATAGAGATAGAAGATGTCACTACAGAGCACTACCCTCAGTATGCTGACAATGAGGGAAATGTGCTCCCCAATCTGGGTGAATCCCTTGTCAGTGATATGTTTGAGGTGTTAGACAAAATGGAGCAGAAGTCTGAGAAGACAGAAGAAACGGCCCAAGCCTCAAATGATGATGTTGATATCCGAAAGGCTGAGTGGGCTGCATGTTTTGAAGAAGTTAGAGTCCAACGAGCTGCACCTAAACATGACGCCTACACCAAACTCTACAGAGTCAAGAAACATTATAAGGTGTCAGGCAGGATTATAGCATGGGCATATTTTGATGACCTTAATGTTTATGCAGTTAAGAGGGAGAAGGGCATAGAGTATTTTAGATTTCCACATGATCTAAAGACTCTACCAGGTTTTGAGCTCAACCAGCTGGCCAAACTGAAGCTGTTGTATGCTGACACGAGAAAGATGTCAGGCTGGTTTGAGGCTGCCCTAAGAAAGGAGTACCACACCAGGTGGGTTAACTTCAGACCCCAACAGCCTACAAGATAGATCAGAAGATCTGAAGTTGATGCCATTACTGGAAAGCCAAAGATAGTGTTGAAGTGGAGTCCTCCGCGGACGATGTCAAGAATCCCACTCAGGGAAATGCCACAGGACTTCACTCCACACTTTAAGTGGTGGTACTACGATTGGAGGACAGGAGAAGTGGTCATAGTCCTAAACAAAGAGGGCCAAATAGATACCATCAGGGTATTTGACCCAATGTGGCTCACCAACTTGTCAGCAAATGATGTCTACACTCTGTACAAGTGGCCATTGTTCTATGATACGTAGGACATAGTACAAGCCCTCCAGTTCCAAAATGTTATAAGACTCTATTTTGCATTTGAGAATCATGCAGGAGTTACAAAAGAGGATAAGTATAAGAAGTTTAAGGAGGTAATGAAGACAACAAGACATTAGAGAGATCTAGGTCCAAGGGGGAGTTTGTTGGTACATATATGTCCCTAGATCATGTTATGAATGTAATAGATTTTGTTTGTCTAATTCTGATGTAATGGTTCAAATGATTAATGAAATGATATTGATTGTCTGGTATTTATAATATTTAATATTTCATTAATGAGTCGATATTGAATTGGTTAATTAGGTTTGTGACTGTTTGAAGTGTCATGCATAATGTTATAATGTTAAATACACTAAAACTTGGTGAAGTGAAGCTCTCATGCGTCCGACTGGACCATGCGTTCCAACAGTGATCATGCGTCCGAATGGCCATGCGACTAAGTGTCCATGCGCCTAAATAGTCCATACGCATGAATAACTTCGTACAAATGACTCAGTCGCACGACTGAACACTCAGTCGTGCGGATGAATCAACCGTATGGTTCAATCGCACGACTGAATCATACTAATGGTTCAGTCGCACGAATGAACAATACTAACCTATAAATACAACCCAATTCGTGGAAAAATGAGAGAATTGGTTCTATTTTCGATTCCAGACGTACCCTAGCCGTCCAGAAACCTCCAAGTTGATACTCCAATTTCATAGAACGTTGTAGATCGATTCGTAATCGATTTTAAACGTTTGATTCAATACTTTATTGATTCTACGTGCGTTCTCACCGATTGGATCGCCAATCAAATAGGATTTTTCACTATTTGGTTTGGTTTACACGTTAATAATTAGGTATTTTGTTCAAATACCAGGTCCTGACAGATTTGGTTCTTAAATTCAGTTCCTTGATCACATCTTATGACTTTGACCTTGTGATCAGACTGATTCTCAATCTTTAAGATGAAATTCTTCAGAATCTTAGGAGTCTCATCCTTAGTTCTAAGGAAGAAGACCCAAGTGAATCTTGTAAAGTCATCTGTGATCACTAGACAGTATAAAGTCCTTCCTAAACTCATTACACTAGTGAGGCCAAAGAGATCCACATGTAACAAGTGTAGGGGTGTAGTGATGGAGTTCCTTTCCTTAGGCTTGTGAGATACCTTATGTTGCTTCCCTTTCAGGCATGCAACACAGTGGTCATCACTTGTAACCTCTTTCTTTGGCATTCCAGTTACCAAATCATGCTTAATTAACTTATTCATGTTCTTAAAGTTTACATGGCATATTCCTTTATGCCATAGGAAAGACTCATCACTATTTGCTTTAGACAGAAAGCATGAAACTTCTCCAGAGGGAGAGGTTTCTTGCAATCCATCTTGTACATGTTTCCTTTCCTAGGGGCTCTAAGCAGAATATGCTCATGAGGAATGACCACACCAGGCTTAAGAACAATGCACTCATGCTCAGTAAAGAGCATGTTATGACTCTGATCACAAAATTGAGATACACTCAAAAGATTGTATCCAAGCTCCTAACAAAGTTTACCTTTTCTATGTTGAGCTTACCATTTGTGACCTTGCCACTTCCAGAAATGTAAGCACCTTCATCTCCTCCAAAAGCAACTAGTCCTCCATCAATTCTTTCAAAGTTTTGGAGTAATGACCTATTGCCTGTCATGTGCCTGGAACAACCACTGTCTATGATCCAAACATATTTGTCTGTCTTCAGATGTCCCTGCACAAAGAAAATGATTAGCTACATTTGGAAACCCAAGCCTTGCTTGTCTTGGGCTCATTTGTAGAAGGTAATTCAACAGTAATAGATCCTATGGTTGTACTAAGAGGATCTTGAGCTGTTGTTGATAGAGAAATCTCAGTCACTTGGTCTTTCATAGACATCCACACCACCTTTGGAGTCTTGGACTTGACCTTCAAAACTTCGGAAGTTTTGGAACTTCAGAAGTTTTGATTATTGAACCTTCAGAAGATTCTGCAGACACTGCAGCAGACTTCAGTGCTTCGGAAGAACTCCTTTCTTCTGAGACCAACTTTTCTTCCGAAGGCAATTTTCCACTTCCCTTCTTTTTAGATTTAGAGCTTTCGAAGAAAATAGATTTTCCTTCCGAAGCTTGAATCTTCTTCAAACTCTTTGAAGTATTTGTTTTGGTCATATGGATAGTACCTTTAGGATTGAAGGGACAATCCTTAGCAATGTGAGTGGTACTTTCACACACGACAAAATTCATCTTCTTCTTCACAAGAGCCTTTTCTTGAGAACAAGACTATCTTTGGTCACATCCCTTATCCACCTTCATCTTTGCAGATGCTGAGACAGTCCTCTTGGGCTGAGGACTATGCTTGGATTTTGATGGTCCAGGCTGTGTAGCAGTGGTGCACAGCAGATCAGTCTTCTTCTTGCTACTGAGATGAGTTGAACAAGAACCAGAACTCTTAGCAGAAGAGTTTTGGTTGATGTCTTCAGTCCCTACCACTTTAAACCTTGCAGAGATAAAAACTTGTTTCTACTTAGAGTCAAAAATAGCCTTGATCTCTTGAGCCTTCCTTGCCTTTCTTTTGCTCTTTCTGACCAAGTTCTTTCTCATGGACTTGGTCATCATAGTCTTCTTCTTCTCCTCAGAAGAATAGTGGCCCTTCTTGGAATCCTCCTCTTCACTCATTTCAGAGGGATTCTTCACTATCTCTTCTTTATCCTGTTCACTCATAGGATCTATGAGAGGAAGCTCATCTTCACAAGTTCCACACCTAGGAGATCTTACTGACAAGATTATGTGTGGAGGAGCTATCTCATTGGATCCCAGTCCCGACCTGTTTTGATAGCACACTTTGTTGTGCAGGGATGAGGATATCATATTCTTGAAGGTCTCTTCTTCAAGAACACTCTTTTCTGCTCTGGCTTTGCTGATCACAAGCTTAGCCTGGCACTCAGTTAACTTAGTTATAAATCTTTAATTTGAGTCCTAAATCTGTGTGTTCATATTTTAGAACTGAAATGGTTTTCTCTAAGTCCTCTATCTTCAATTTATAATTATTTTCAGACTTTCTAAAATCAGATTTTAAAATGTTTAAGGACTCAAGATCGAATCTCATTTCCAAGTTGTAGGACATGTATCTGTTAACTTTAGCAATGCATTCAGGAGTACATAGATGTTCCAATACCTTGGCTTCATCATGATCTGCCATTAGTGCTTGGTTTGGAGAAGCATCTTCCACTTGAAAGCTCCAGTCAAAGCCTCATTCTTCAACAGCAACAGCAGCCTGCTGCTTTGACTTCTCATTCTGGAGAGCTTTATCAGTGTAGTTTGGTCTGGATTGTGTTTGGCCACCATTTGTTCTGGGTGCCTTACACTCTCTGGCAAAATGGCCCATCAAGTTATAGTTGTAACACTTGACTTTGCCTTTGTCCAGTCCAAACTTTCAACTGGTTGCATTGCTTGGAAACTTCCTTCCAGTCCTCTTATAAAACTTCTTGGCTCTGTGAGTGAGAACAGCCATCTGCTGGACTATTTCCATGTACTCCAGATCATCTGGATGGATACAGTCCAAGTCTTCAAGATTGAAAAGAGAGTTACCACAACTTTCATCAGTAGACACAAATGCTTGAGAAGAGCTTGTCTCTTGGAATGGGCTTCCTTGAGTGTAGTTCTCCCTTGGTGTCTCTGGGAAGGTGATGAAAGGACCCTTGGGTGAGTTGTCAGGGTAGCATATGAGATGATGTTTGGGTTCTATGCTATCCCTTTCAACCATATGTAGGGCTGAACCCATTTGATTGTTGGAGTTGCTAGATGAACCTTGCATGTTCATCTCCATCTGGTAGCCACTGAATCCCATATAACTCTGTCAGAGTAAGAGTTTTGAGATTTTCAGTTCTCTTGATCACCACACAATAGTGTGTCCATTGCCTAGGAAGTGAGGACATGAACTTCCTTACAATGTCTCTATTTTCAAGAGAAACTCCTCCATCCATTAGGGTATCCACAATCTCAACATACCTGAAGTACTGCTGAGTCATGGTCTCACCTGTTTTGAAGGTGAAGTTTTCAAACTACTACTTCAAGAGATCCTTCTTGTTCTTCTTGGCTTCAGAAGAACCCTCATACATCAGTTTCAGTGCATCCCACAGCTGCTTGGCTGTTTTGCATTTTTTGAAACCTCTATACACAGAGTTTGAAGAGCTATCATGGCTTTTCTGTCAATCTCTACTCTCTTCCTATCTTCATCAGAGTAGTTAGCCACATCTTTGGGGATCATACCAGCACCAGTAGCAGAAGGTGTGTTGGGTATGAAAGGTCCATTTTTAATAGACTCCCACATTATTGAATCAAGAGACCTGATGAAACCTTCCATTCTTAAATACCAGGTGTCAAACTTATCAAGAATGATCAGTGGGGACTTCTTCATGGTTCTAGTTTTCATATCAGTTTTGGAAATGGCTGCCATTTGAAAAGTTTAGTATATTTGTGTGTGAGAGATCTTAAGATGGTGAGATCTTATATCAAGAGCTGAAACGCTCTGATACCAAATGCAGGATCGTTGAAGGGTGTAAGTTACAACACAACAACACAAAGAGGAGATTAACTAAACTTTAATCAAACAATAAACTGGATTAACCAAGTTGAGATACTAAGAACACAAGTAATGCAAGAGACAGAACACAAAGAACACAAGTGTATGGTTTTCAAGAATACAGTATATTGCTTTCTCTATGTTCTATTACAAGTGTTATAAAGCATAATAGAAAGATACAAGAACATGAGATACTTATACTACATCCTACAGCCGGCTATACTTTGAAAGCCGCTATACTTTGAAAGCCAGCTAGATACAATTGACTAGACACAAACAAAATCAATTGTAGAGTCGAAAGGCAGATTGCCTTTTGACTTGTGATTATGACATGTCATAGCTCACATCTTTATCGATTACAAAAAGGATAAAGTACATAAAATAGAAAGTTATAGACTCAAAACCTCAATATACAGTTACCAAAATCATGGACCTTTTCACCAACTCATGTAAGTTGGTGACTTGCAGAGATGCAGTGGAAAGGTGTCCAGCTTTATGGAATAGTACATCAAATAAAGCATGTTACTAAAAGTCTTCGGAAGAAATCTGTCTTCATGAACTTGAAGCTTCGGAAGACTTTGTCTTTGAGGCTTCGGAAGACTTCATGTTTGGCTTCGGAAGATATTGTTCTTGGCTTCGGAAGATTTCACACTTAGAGTATTCTGTTTCATGTGTGAAACTTCCTAAGCTTCTTCTTTAATGCATTTGTGCAGCATGCATGATAGATTTAAGATATTTAGGTTGCATCAGCCTATTCATTAATCTCTACACTACCTATCATGGTTTTATGTCTCCGCCGCAACGCAAGAGGCTTAATACTAGTTATATTTAAAAATAAAAATAATCATTTGATTGAAGATGAAAGATAAAAATTCAAACCATAAACCCGACCGGTTTTAAATACAAACCATAAATCTACCATTTGAAATGACTTAAACATATTGCATCAAAAAATAAGAAAAACTGAGTTGTCTAATTTTATTGGTTTTATTACATAGGGAGTAAAGTGAACAAATGAAAAAAAGTTTCTAATAAATTAAAAAGCTATAAATCACATTAAATTTCATAGAAAATTTTAAATTAATAGATTACTAATAATTATGATAAGTTTTTTAATACAAAATTGATTAAAAATAAAGAAAAGTAGAGTAAAATAAATAAAAAAAACATACAGAAAGAAAATTAAGATTAATAAAAATTACCCATTTTGTCCTTTTAATGGTAAAAGCAAAGTGATCATTTATGAAAAACTAACAATAAAACGATAAAAAGTCTGATGAGTTCTTAAATTAAAGACATTACTGAGTTTTAAAAATAAGATTTATAATTTTAAGTATAAATAAAAGATAAATTTTATAATTTACTTTTTTTATTTTCTATAATTTCATTGGTCACAACTAAACAATCCCGGTTGCTACTTATGCTATCAATGTTTTGTCAGTCGCTAAATTAACGACAAGGCTTTGTAAATCGTTGCTTTTCGTGACTTGTTTTGTTTTAGTGACTAATGTGTTACAGTTATTTGATTTTGGTCGCTAATACAATTGCTAAAATCAAGACTTTTTACGCTAGTTGCAAATTCGGTTGTACTTGTCTATTTTTGTAGTGGTGATAGATTTAGTTGAAAAAGTGTCGTGAGATGTAAGTATTCAACATAACGTTTACACCTCAGATAAGGTAGATACGTTTGAAACTCTCAACAGTCAACTTTTAAAGAATGTATGTCCACACTTAAATAGAGTTGCTCTTGAATGTAAAACAATAATTAACTCCCTTCACACACCAACCAGTACAACTTTAATAACAATGCTCAATTATTATAAAGGAAATAAGTACGTGAAAAGCCTATTAATTTGCTCAAACCATAGTGATCACATGTGTATTTAACTTTTAATAATTTGAAGAATCAAATTTTACACATATTGATTTCAAATTTTTGTTCAATTTCAATCGATTATACGGTTGCAAAATTTGTGATGTTTTTATGTTGGTTGCAAACTCGTGTTCTATTTTTGTAGCAGTGATAAATATAGAGGAAGTAAACGTCATGAGGCGTAAGTATTCAAAACAGTGAAATTAGATACTTTAAAAACTCTCAACAATCAACTTTAAAGAAGTGCATGAAAACAGTCAAATAGGCTTACTCTTGAAAGTGAAACACAAAATTAACTCACTTGGCACATCAAATAACATCATGATAAAGAATTGACGTTAACAAATGAACCACCAAACCTTACGACTTAAATGACAATCCTCAATGATTATGCATGAAATAAGAACGAGAAAAACTAAATCTCTATATATCTTCTTATTCTAATAAAAGAGCAACTAAAGATGCAATATGACATAAAATGATAACTATATATGCCACATGATAACACCACATTCACTTTTAACAAAATTTTCCCGCTTCTATCTCATATTAAATTACTCAATTAATTATTAATTATAGTACTTAATTCTATTTTTTTATTATAAGCTATTTTTGAAAAGATTAAGAAATAGATCTTTTTTTTATGTTTATTTCTAGAGAAACAAACTTTTATAAAAAAAATTTCTAGAAAGTACATCATACTTTTTTTAAAACATAAAATAATTTAAAAATGAAAATTTTAATATGTTTAATTTGAACGAAATGTTTGATTTATTTTTTAGAAAAAACAAAGAAAGTATAAAAATAAATTTTTAAAAAGTTAACATCATTATTTTATTACTTATAATACTTACTCATACACAATTTAAATCACATATTATTTAATAATTAAAAAGAATTTCATTCTACTTAATATTTTATTTATTCAACCCGTGTAATACACGAGTTCACTAAAGCTAGTATATAATAAAATAAAGAAGGTTAGGCCACGTGGCAAGATTTTAAACATTGCATTATCACATGGCATTTTAATAGCATATGATTGTCATGTGTCAATTTATTAGTAATATGACTTTAAAAAGAATCTCATGAATCATATTTAAATAATATTTAATGTCAATTAAATAGTATTCCAAAATTAAAATTTAGAATTTAATGATTGAAATGAAAATCTAATAACTTCAATTTTTAATTTAATCTGCAATTCAATCCGAGATTTTATCTAAAAATAACTAACTAAAATAGTCAAGATTTATAATTTAAAACTTACAAATTTTAAATTCCAATAATAACAATATATCCGAGATTTTTGGGTTATAATTTCCAGATTTTGAAAATGTTCTATATTTGAACAATAATGTATAATATTTGTGTGTATTATATACCACTAGGTTAGATATTTGTGTGTTACACGGGTTGAAATAAAAAGCATCTATCATATTACATACATGTATAATCTAATATATGTAATAGATAACATATCAGTAAAAATATTACATATAACAAAGATATATAAGTAATAAAAAATAGTAAAAAAGAAAAAAAGATTTTATTATTAATAAATATCCATAATTTATACATACATATATATATATCTATATATATATATATATATATTATATATATATATATATATATATATATATATATATATATTTGAAGTATTTTATTTTAACAATGCTTAACTATAAATTAAATTATATTTTAATAATATTAAGTCTCATTAAACTATTTTTAATAAAATGTTATTTATTTATATAGAGAAATTATCCTGATTAGTATGGTATTAAATAAGAGTTATTAAGTAAACTTTTTTAAAGTCAAGATTTTACCATAATTATAATTTTATTGTACCGATAACACATGGATAATCCTAGGTGGCGTCTAGGTGGCGATGACGTGCACATGCTAAAAAATAGCCATGTGTCACATAGAGATTTTGCTTATTGTTTTTTTTACTGTCAAAGACATTTAATAATTTTATGAATGACTTATTGTACGATAAAAATGTATAAATATTGTGTATGAAGATCTTCTCTTATTTCTCTCTATACACACAATCATTATTCTTGACTCATTTCTTTATCCATTCAATTACAATATTACGTACATTTGGATTTAAGAAAAACAAGTTTTTAATGATAACCTTAATACTGACATTTCGTTCATTTTTATTTATATATATTGGTTTATACGTTATTAATAAACTATCAAATTATATTGCTTAACAGGACATTATCAATATCATAAGTAACTTTTTAACGAATCTTGATATATCACAATGTGATTATACAATCAAAGTTCGTATGATTCGTTTATGGAGCCAATGTGATTATGTAACTAATTAAATTGTTATCTTATTTTTCTAATATTTATCTTATAAAACATATCTTCTGTATATCATTAGTTTTTATATTTTCAATTACAAGGCATATAATATAGAAAAACATTTTAAAAAGATGTTTTCTTAAATTTGAGAAGTTGATTGAATCTGATTAAAATATTTGTATACAAAAAAGTTTTAGAAAATTCATAAACACAAGTATTATTTTTTATGTATTTGATTCTTTTATGTAATCTATATGAATACATATATATTTAATGTTTCTTTGTATGTGTATATATTACAGACTAATTAAGAGTAGTTGATAATTTATATTTATATTTATTTTTGACTTTAACTTTTCAATTCGTGTAATACACGGATAGTTAGGCTAGTGAAAATATATATTAAAACCTTATTATGCATACCTATTACATTGCTCATACCATAGGGATCAGATGTGTAACTATCTCCTAATTAAATTATAGAAATCAGATTTACAATTGTAAGTTAACAAATTAAATTATAGAAATCAGATTTACACATATTAAGTTAACTGTTAACTAAATAAGTCAACCATAATATCAACGAGTATGGAGATTTAAAGAAATGTAATAAGTAAGACCAATAAAATCCTTAGTGGGACAATCATATATCATCATAAATACTTTATTTTTCTTTTACATTTAAAAAGCCTAGTAATATATTTTTATTAACAACTTATACATGTATCTTTGCAAGATTTTAAACATTTTATGTGTTTGATAAAGGAGAAACACCTTCCACAGTTGCACATATATTGCCATAAGGTTTAATATTCAAATCTCCTCATTATGAATGTGCAACAAATAAATTAACCTCATTCCATTAAGTTAATTTTAATTAGGGTTTTTCAAGAAACTTTGATTCTAAAATTTAGAAAAGCCACACAAGTTGTTTTAGAGTCACAGTTTTGTAAGTGGAACCTGATTTTAAGAGTTTGTTTACAAATTGATGAAACACAATATGGAGGTTTACGTATAATTATGGAACATAATTTAAAAGTTTATGGTATGTAATATTATTTCTTATCGGTTCATTCAATAACCAGCGGAAGACATGTACCATAATAGAGCATATGTAGGAATTTTATGTACGGTACTCAGTGTTAAAATGGATACATATGGCAGCTTGTGTCTTAGTAAAAGAATGTTGCTGCATAATAAATTTAATCCTATTTAGAAACAACAAACTTACAAACACTACCATTTAGACTGTCCGTAGTGGGTATTTTGAGATGTTCAAACATGATGATATGAACACAAGTGGTTTCAATCACATTTTTTCTTAAATTATTGCATTAGTAGGGACTTCAAGTATTAATTAACTATTACATTTGATTTAAAATGGGCTTTTGTGAAACAATTTTTATCTATATGATATTTAGGCGATATTTTAACTATACAAACACTACACATAGTATTAATTAAAATTCAAATCATTTTAGAAACCAAATCAATTGTGTTTATATATCCAAATTCAAATTATGTTTTATTCATTTCTTTTTATAAACAAGTCCAAATCGTTTCACAAAGCTAAATGCATTCGATTTTTTTTACATATGTTTACACACCCCCTTCACCCCTCCCCCAATTGATGATGAAGTGTTATTTGTGTGTGTTTACACACAACTCCAAGGAAAAGGAAACCCTAGTAATTGTTAAATGAAGATGAGATATGAAAGAAAACAAGTTTTAAAATATAAAATATTGGTGGTTCTAGGGGTAGTGTAGCTAGAAAGTGTAGTCGATGGTTGTAGAAACTTGATAATTAGCTGGTCATTTTTACCGGTCCATAAACCCTGCCTGTGAATAATGTGTTTATCTAATGATAGTAATAACGATAACAAAAAGTTAACAAGAAGTTAGAAGTTAAAGGTTGCTAGTGAACAACATGTTTGAAGATAATACTGAGCGTATACTTCAAACTAACTCAATGATCCACTTAAGAGAGTGTCTCTCATCCGCCCATGTAAGAAAATTTGATGTTATCATATATGATGAGATAAATTTTGGTAATATATTTGACACCTCATGAGTCAAATTGTGTGTTCTTGCCATCTCATTAAATTCTAATGGTTATAAGATAAATTGGTCCCTAAATGTAACAAATAAATTGAATCTCTCATTCAATTAAAAAAAATACAAAAGTAATATACCTCTGATAATACTAAATAAATACATGATCACGAACAATATATTATAAAAGTGAAGATATATGGAACCTAAGGTAAAAATATTTTTTTTTTGTTAATTTGAAATGTTTTATTAATACAATTTATTCCTTTGGTTGGTTTATTGAGGTTCTTATAGCTTTTTATGGCAAATCTGGCGACAATCTTATTTGCACCAAATATGCAACCTTGGATCAGAATCTTAAGCTACCAGATCTTTAACCATGTAAATGTCACTGAATTTTAGATTTATTTGTTTGATATTTAATGTATAAAAAATTATATAACAAATGAAAGTAAAAGAACATTAAATTGTTGGGATCTCAAGAGAGAAGTCCATGTTTGTGTTGTGAAAATGGCGAACCCACACCCACATGGTGGCCCTTGTGTAAGTTGGCCTACCACATTAAAGAGTGATTAAGATATGACTAAAACTAATAAAAGCAAAAGATATTTATTAAACATCATGTAAAACTATTTTGTTCTGTTTGGTTCATTTTGTGTTTGTTATTTTCTTTTCTAATGAAAATAAAAAATAAATAACACTTTTGTTATCGTGTACCCAGAAGACGATATTAAAGATCCGGTGGATCGATGAAGTGTTATACATAATCCATGCATCAAATTTTATTTGATTCATAAGCCGGTGAACTTAGGGGACCTAAATACCAAGTCGGTCAAGTTGGTTTAGTTTTTGCAATTATATCATAATTAGTATGTAATTTCTTGGTAACCAAGTTAAAGCTAGATTTATAAATACAGGGTTTGATAACATTCTTGGTATGTATGATCAATAGGAGATTCTTGTAATGAGTTTTCGAGTTAAATTGTAGATTTGCAAAAAACAAGGTGTTTGTTTATTGATCTTGTCTCTTGATAATCAGGTAATATTCGATTCAAACTAAAATTTTAGAGGTTATTAAACAATATTCAAACCATTAAGTATATTTGCATGTTATTCAAACCATTAAGTATATTTGGATGTACAAGGTTGATTACTATGATTTAATATTGTAATAACTACTTTATCAAAGTAAGGGGAATGTTATCATAAAAATTATTCTTTTTTAAATGCTAAGAAAGTACTGTTTTTTTCGATTATATTATTTATTTTAAAAGTTTTGTTGTCTATTTTAAAATTTATTTGTCCAATTAAGTTTTGTATATCATCTATTTTAAATTTTTATTTTGACAAAATCCGATGTTGTAGTTATGGTGAATAGTTTATAGTCGATTATAGAGCCAACTATATAACGTATATGATTTCAAAACCAACACCATTAGAATGAGTCCAACTAGAGTTTGTTTGATCTGATTTTGTGTGACTAGAGGATATTTAGACAAAAGTTAATTCTTATTTAAATATATGTCGTAAAAGAAATTATGATACCGTTCTTTTGGAGTTAAAACGAATCTTAATTTAAGAATAAAACAAAATAGTCAATATAATCCTGACTATTTAGAGGATAAATATGAAGTTGGGTTAATACTCCTGTATAATAACTAATCCTATTATTGTGATTCAATTTTCTTAATATTTCAATAATCATATTTAAAATCTACTTAAAACTTAGTTACTTGCCTACAACTCATTACTTGAATTTTAGTTCAACAGAGAATTGCAATTATAAATGATAATAATGGGTAACCCATACGTCCGGACTCCTGAGTCCATAACCTTCATTAACTCATAAGGATCAATATAGACCTTGTGGGCTCCTATTGGGCCTCTTGTTACTCAACATACTAAGTTACTAACACAGATTTCTTTTTCTTTTAGATTTTAACATAGGCATAACAACAAAAAATTATACGAGGCATTGAAAAATAATATATAACATGTGTTCTAATAAATGTGCTATATGTTCATACTAAATCTATATTATAACAAAACAAACTTTAAGATTAAGTTGTTTACATAATTATTTTATTAGAAACCCATAAAAATTTATAAGAGCATGGTTTTTCGCTCTCTATGGTTTTCGGGTTAGTTTTTCTTTTGTGGTAAACTTTTAAAGAACAATGTCATTTACTAATGTAAACTTTTTTAATGTCAATTTTGGGTTGTCTAAATTTCATAAAGCTTAGATGAAACATATTAAAGGGCAAGTTAAACTTTGACGAGACCGAACATTAAGTTGCATTTACAAGTGTAGAGAGTTTTAAATAATCTGATTACTTAGAGGAAATATTTTGGATAACACGTGTTAAATTTACGATACAAGAAGTTATATGTGCAACACTTGTTTCAACCGATGTTAAAATATGAAATCTTTATTTTGCATAGTACCACTGTATTACTCGAGCAATTATAGAAGACTTGGAATTTGATTAAATCAATCATATTTCCTTTAGTATATGTTCCATAACTCTCAGTTTTCTAAGGTATTTACGTTCTCTTATCTACTTATTAGTTTTCCGTAATATGATGCATGCTTAACACTTTATATACGTAATATATATGTTTTGGACTATGATTATTTTTACCATATCGTACATATGTTGTTCCACAAATAATAATATGCGGTACAATAAACCTTAAACGATATATATATAAACCCATAACTCTATATTTCGTAAGTTTATGATGTGGCCAATTAATAAGTCATTACTTTGAAAGACAACTCATATATGTAATATTTTATGGTGTCATTGCAATTTTCGTGAAAGTTATCGTGTAATGAAATATGTCAATTAATATTTGGTTACGAGCTTAAATGCATAAATAATAATATATATAAACATCACTGATACCATATCAAAGGACTTAACAATGTGCACATTGTTGTCAATTGGTAATTAGAGTGTACGTATAGTTACAAATTAAATGGTTGTATTGTCGGATGTATTAAAAGAGACAATGCAAGACTTTTTATAGTGATTACAATGGCTACTAACAAAGGAAATTCTACTGAATCTAATTTGTTGATAATGAGTATGAGTGTCAATTAGCAATCTTTTATTTTGGTTAGGGCCATAATGAGAAATTATGATCCTTGACATCTTTGTCATTCGACTATTCTTTCCGACACTCCCCTCAAGTTGAGTAGTGGGATTCTAAAAACTCAAACTTGTCTAAACATTCACTAAAGATTATTTCCTTGACTTCTTTAGTTAGTAAATCTGCTAGTTGATCTTTCGACAATGGGAGTTCTATTATACCCTCCTCTATCTTTTCTCGGATGAGGTGTCTAGGAACTTCAACATGTGTCGTTTAGTCATGTCGCATTAGGTTTTCTAAGATCTGTGTTGCAGCTTCATTATTGCACACTGTTTTGATTGTTTAGGTGGGAGAAAAGGCAATCTCAGTTATGAGTTTGTGTATACATAAGATCTCTGCCAAGCCCCTTGCAATTACTTGTAATTCAGCCTCCACACTTGTTAGAGTAACTACCTTTTTTTTTTTGCTAGCTTCTCCACGTGACTAAGTTTCCACCATCCATAATAAAGTATCCTAAACTTTATCTTATGTTCCTCTTATCTACTGTCCAGTCTGCATTCGTGAATTGGATTCCCAAGTGCATGTTTGTTTTAAACAAGACACCATGATCGTCTGTTCCTTTGATATATTTGATGATTCCCCAGAGTGCTTCCATGTAACTTGCTTACTGTTGGAGTATAAACTTAGAGCTGCAAACGAACCGAACGAACACGAACAATATCTTGTTCATGAATTGTTCACAAACGCTTACCCAACGGGTTTCCTTGTTCGTGTTCATTCATCAACAAAATGAACACATTCATGATTTCATGGTGGTAGAGGATGCGATTCAGGTAGGGTCCGTTAACCATATGGGTTGGTTTTAATAAATTTTGGTTTATCAAAGTTACCACATATGCGGTGGCCTTTGGGTATGTTTCATTTGGTTGTGTTAGATTTTTAAGGAATTATCCTATATGTTTAAAATATAAGGTTATGAATAGTAAAATTTAAGATCTATGCTGTTTAATTTGTATCTACGGTCAACAAGATGCCTCCCATTGCTTCTTCTCAAAGCCACCATGTGTAGTGCATGTTCTTTTTACATATGCCTACCATCGGCTTTGCCAAAGAGAGAGAGAGAGAGAGAGAGAGAGAGAGAGAAACCGTAGTGATTAGAAATTTTCGAAGATAGAGAAAGTGTCCAGTTTCATGGTGGTAGAGGTTGCGATTCAGGTGGCTTTGGCTTGGAACTACTGTGAAAGATGAGAAAGTGTATTATTTGACGATGACAGTACGGGTAGTCTGATGAACCAAAGACGGTGACCGGAGGTAAGAAGGTTTTATTTTGATTACTTTCTTTTTGGATTTTTTTCTCTTGTCTCTTTGATTCAAGCTCATCTTCATACCACTCAGTTACGGTTATGAACGAAGACCATTGGAGGTTATCAGATGTGCTTTTGGTGCACTTCAATACAAATTTTTTACTGAGGTTTCTTTTAAGTTCTTCAATTCAGTTTCTATTCATGGTTAAGCTCTTTGCATGTATATGACTTAGCTGGATTTTCTTCAAATCAAGAATTGTTTTATGTGCTTTGATATTAAATGAATAAATTTCTGGTTATTTCTTATGATTATCGTTGTTCTTAGCTGAAATTGTGTTGTTTTGGTTGTAGGTGTCGTTGGTTAGTGTAGGGATGGCAGGAGGAATGAAGACAAGGTAATACAGAGTGTTTTCTATGTTCGTCTGTTCACAATCCCGATGAAAATTTTTCACCACGATGGGCTTTGGTCATGGAAGCCAAGCTCTGATGGTGGCTAGGGGATTGGTTCACTTTAGTTTTTGTTTGTGGGTTTAGTTTCATAAATCTATGGTTAGGATTTGTTGTTTGATTACACAACTTGATTATGATTCAATTCCATTATGTTAGTGACTTAATTTTGAGTATGTTGTTCAATCAAAGATGGGTATGATTAGTTTGGTGTGCATGTTTGTTAGATTATAGTCACTTGGTTCATAACTGAACTGGAAGTACAACAACTTAATACCTAAATTCCCTTTCTTTATAGTTATTCGATTAGAGCAGAGAGGATAGTGCCGGAAAAGGACAAGTGACAACCCCATAGTATTGATGGTAACGAAGGTGCTATGACAACCCCATGTATGTATGTAAGTACGTATGTATGTATGCATGTATGTATGCATGCATGCATGTATGTATGTATGTATGTATGTATGTATGTATGTATGTATGTATGTATGTATGTATGTATGTATGTATGTATGTATGTATGTATGTATGTATGTATGTATGTATGTAGGTATGTATGTATGTATGTATGTATGTATGTATGTATGTAGGTATGTATGTATGTAGGTATGTATGAATGTATGTATGTATGTATGTATGTATGTAAGTATGTATGTATGTAGGTATGTATGTATGTATGTATGTATGTAGGTATGTATGTATGTAGGTATGTATGTATGTATGTATGTATGTATGTATGTAGTATGTAGGTATGTATGTATGTAGGTATGTATGTATGTAGGTATGTACGTATGTATGTATGTAGGTATGTATGTATGTAGGTATGTATGTATGTAGGTATGTACGTACGTACGTATGTATGTACGTACGTATGTATGTAGGTAGGTATGTACGTACGTACGTATGTACGTACGTACGTATGTACGTACATGTATGTATGTATGTATGTAGGTATGTACGTAGGCACGCACGTGCGTACGTAGGCACGCACGTGCGTACGTAGGCACGCACGTGCGTACGTACGCACGCACGTACGTACGTAGGTACGTATGTATGTATGTATGTATGTATGTATGTATGTATGTTTGTATGTATGTATGTATGAATGTATGCATGTATGTATGCATGTATGTATGCATGGATGCATCTATGCATGTATGCATGTATGCATGTATGCATGTATGCATGTATGCATGTATGCATTTATGCATGTATGTATTTATGCATGTATGCATGTATGCATGTATGCATGTATGCATTTATGCATGTATGCATGTATGCATGTATGTGCATGTACGCATGTATGCATGTATGCATGTATGCATGTGTGTATTTATGGATGTATGTAGGTACGGATGTACGTATGTACGGATGTACGTATGTACGGATGTACGTATGTACGGATGTACAGATGTACGTAGGTACATAGGTATCTATGTGCATATGTACGTATGTACGGGTGTACGTACGTTTGTACGTGTGTACGTGTTTACGTATGTACGTGTGTATGTATGTACGTGTGTACGTATGTGCCGGTGTAAGGGTTCACTTACAACATAACAACACAAAGAGGAGATTAACCAAAACTTGATCCAATAGTAAACTGGATTAACACAAGAAGACACTATGAACACAAGTAATGTAAGAGACAGAACACAAGAGCACAAGTATATGGGTTTTCAAGATTGCAGTATATTACTTTCTCTATGTTCTATTACAAGTGTTACAAAGCATATGGAAAAGATATAATAACATGAGATACTTATACTACATCCTACAGCCGGCCATACTTTGAAAGCCAGCTGAATACAATTGACTGGACTCAAAACAAAATCAATTGTAGAGTCAAAAAGGAAGATTGCCTTTTTGACTTTGTGACTATGACATGTCATAGCTCATATCCTTATCTGTTACAAAAAGGATAAAGTACATGAAGTAGAAAGTTACAGACTCAAGACCTCAATGTACAGTTACCAAAAGCATGGACCTTTTCACCAACTCATGCAAGTTGTGACTTTACAGAGATGCAGTGGAAAGGTGTCCAGCTTTATGGAATAGTACATTAGATAAAGCATGTTACTAAAAGTCTTCGGAAGAAATCAGTCTTCAAGAGTTGAGGCTTCGAAAGACTTTGTCTCTGAAGCTTTGGAAGACGTCATCTTTGGCTTCGGAAGATATTGGTCTTGGCTTTGGAAGATTTCACACTTAGAGTATTTCTGTTGCATGTGTGAAACTTCCAAAGCATTCGTCTTCAGTATTTGTGCAGGATGCATGCAGAAAGACTTTAGTTGCTTCAGCCTCTATGCATATTCTCTACAAACTCCCTCTAGGCTGATGCTACCAAAATTCTTGAAGACTTCAAATATCAACAGTCCTCATCAAGATGATAACCAGCCTTTTCTTCATGAGATGATCAGGATCCTTCAGACTATCAAAATGTCTTCTCACGTCAAAGAGATTATGCAGAGGCAATTGAAACATGTCTTCTCAAGTGTAGACATTCTCAATACCATGATCTCTGATGACATGCCACCTTTCTAGATTTGTAGTGTATGTCCAGGACAGGATGGGTCTTTCTGATGCAAGAGGAGCTATTGGAATGGGAGATGATGGAGCATCCTCTAGCTACATATCCTCAGGATGTTTTGACTCATCCTGAGATTTAGAAAACGATGCAGTCTTCTTCTTCTTCTTTGGCTTTGGTTTAGAAGCCATTCTTTTCTTTCTCTTTGCAACTTTTAGCTGAGAAGACTGGCCTGCAATATCGGATTGATCTTCATTGTCTTTCTTAGTTGGGTCTTCAACTCTCACAGGTTCAGATTGAGAGTGAGTCTGGCCCTGCTGTGGATCAGAAGATGAAGCTTACTGAGATTCAGCAGGAGGTCCAGTTATGATGTCTCTGGTTGTTCAACCTTAACCTCCACTTCAGGTGGGGCTTGACTTGGAGGGGAATGTAAGTCAACTAGCTCTCCACTTTTGATCTTTTGCTTGATCACCCTGATATGCTCATCCATAGTGGATAGAGACATGGGGCCAAGTCTCCTTCCGGAGAATCCATACAGCTTCAAGAAGCTCATCATCCTCTGCCTGTCAGCAGATTTCTTCATGCTTTTGTGGATGATGGCTCTTGACTTAGCAGCTTCTTCCCTCAGCTTTCTTTTGGTTGTCTTTTTTTCCTTGACTATCTCAAGTTCAAGTTGTTTGAGATACTCAAACTCAACATAGTTATAAGACAAGGGAAGAAGTGCTTCTGCCTGATAGAGGCCTGCGGCACTCAAGTAGTTGATCATCTTGATCCTTTCTTCTTCTTTATCTACCTGAGGTACTTGTTGAACCACATCCTTATATGTAGGGCTTTCTTGAACTGGGGAGAGGGTAGGCACATGCTTGTACAATCTTTTCTTTCTTCTTTTTCTTTCTTCTTTTTCTTTCTTCTTTCTTCTTTTTCTTTCTTCTTTCTTCTTTGATTTGTACTAGAAGCTCTGCATCTTCTGCCTCCTTCTTCTCCTTTGACCTTTCCAAGTCAACCAGTTCATTTAACTCCTCCAAGGAGAGAGAGATGACATTGTCTATGTCATAGTTCCTTGTCTGCATATAGTTTATCCTGACTGCCCTTAACTCATCATTCTGAGTATCTGGTCTGGGGGCAGCCCTGATTGCAGTCTCTATGAGTCTAGCAGACCCAAAAAAGGAACCTTCTCCCCTCAGCTTCCTTTTCCTCTCTCTCTTCTCCTCCTCAATCTCCTCATATGTCATCTTTCTTTTCCCTTTGTCACTCATAAACCTTTTCGATTCAGGGTGGAGGGAGCTTTGGCCTTCATTACTTGATGCAGCTTCTTAGCTCTGGCTAGAGAGAGGTTGAGAATCACCTTCACCAGTAGGTGTCTCAAAAAGAGCATTGATCTCTGCAGTAGTTGTTGGTGATAAGACTGGGCTCTCAGGTTTTGTCACTAGGTCTTCAGTCAATGTTTCACCTATGAAACTAATCTTAGGGTCTGCCTCAACATCTAGTTGACCAATGACATTGCCTGATTCCCATAGTCTTCTTCTTAGGCTGAACTCTATAGTGATCATGTCTTGGATTCTTTGGGCCAACTTGTTAGCTTGTCTTGATTGGCTTGGATTGACAAGTAGCATGTTGATTAAATCCAGACTGTCATAATAGTTCAGGGTCTGAAAATTGAAGATCTCTTACTGTCCTTGAACCTTTATGATGATTAGGGCTCTCATGTTGCTGTCATACCTCCACCCAATGATGTGATTGGAAGATGGTGGAGATGACATAGCCTTTGGTGTCCCATCCTCAAACAAAATCTGTATGAAGAAGTCTGTGTAGTCATATCAATGTGAATTTGAGGAGGTTGTTGAGTAGGCACAATTACAAGTGAGGATGGTGAGTCCTCAATGTCCATACTTCCTGAAGAACTCCCAGGTTCTGTAGCTGTAATGACTTTCTCCCCCTTTTTGGTAGCATCACCCACTTGCATAGGTGAGCCAGGAGTTAGGTCAATCACATCCACAGGTTCTTGTGTTCTGGTTGAGCTTTTCTTAATGGTCTCCCAGCTAGTTTTTCCTTAAGATATGAAATCTCAAGTTGCTGATCGTTGACCATGTTATGCAAGGTAGTCACTTAAGATTCAAGGTGACTAACCTTGGAGACTAAATAGGTGCATGTTTTAGATAGTTTGTGCACCTTTAGTCTTAAATTCCCCTCATCTTCATCAGAAGAATCATTGGGGGATGAGATGATTGGACCAAAGTCCTCAGTCTCACTACCAGCTTCAGGTTCTTCGCTGCTGGATTTCCTCTACTCACTGGCAGTCTCAGTTGAGATGACAGTGGGTTGAGTTTCCATGGTTGAGGTCTTAATGATGTAATCACTTTCAAAAGTGAGAGCCTCTTCCATATGGATATCCTGAACAGGTTCAGAAGTGTCCACCTCAGTTGTAGGTGACTGATATGGGCTAGAAGTAGGAGACTCAGGAGCACTCATCTCTCTTTGAGTAGGGGAAAAGAAAGGAGAATCATGGTACTCACTGAAACCTAAATCTTCATCAGTATAGAAGTCAAGGTTGGGAATTGGTTGGTTGAGATCTAAAGGCTGGGGATGGTAACTTTTCCCTGAAGGTTGATCACTTAAGTGTTGAGACTCAGAGTGATGGCTTAAGGCAGTTTGGCTTATGAGCTCATCAGGCTGAGCATAAGGAACCTTAGCACTGATCCTTGAAGAGATGGGAGTGGTCTGCTCCTCAGGAGAAGTGGGAGCTCTAGTTTCCACTTCCGCCTGTATGGGTGAGTGTATGGGGGCCTCCACAGACTGAATAGTCTAAGCAGGGGTTCGTTTGGATTTTTTTGGTAGGTGATGGTGATTTATGGCTGTGTAGGTGGTTGGGATGTAGCAGGTGTGAGTTCAACACTAGCTGGTGCTGCTAGGTTGTCACCTTGAGCAATGAGCTCTAACATTTTTGGGACTAGGGCTGTTTCTACCCTAGAGAAGCCAACAATGGGCTTTATCAGTATTTTAAAGATGTCAGGCTTCACCTGTCCCCAATTTTAGAGTATTACCTGTTCCCCTTAACTGTGAGTCCAGTTCACAGTTAAGAATGTACTGAACATATCCAGGGAACATGTAATATTCTAAGGAATCTAAGTTTTCAAGTAAGTTAGTATAAACAAATTGAGAATACCTGTTTTGGAGCATATATAGTCATATATAGTGTGTTCGTCGCTTGTCGAATAGTCTAAGGTTAATGTAATACACCTGATATGTTGTAAACACATAAAACTGGGTCATTCGCAGAAGCATATGCGAATGAGACTCAGTCGTATGACTGGGTCATGCTAATGGACCTGTCATGCGACTGAGAGATGCGATTGGGACATTCGTCAGACTGAACCATAAGTATGGTCCAGTCGTACGAATGGACCATACGCATGGTCCAGTCGTACGATTGAACCATACGCATGGTCCAATCGCACGAATGGGCTCGGTCGCATCTAATATGGGTCGAGGCCTATATATACCAGTTTCAATGTGTAAAGAGATAAGGGTTTTTGAGAGGAGTCTGCCTGGAGCCTAGGGCTGCCGGATGAGAGGGGAGATCATGCTCGATCTCCCATTGCCAAGAGTCTTGATTCTTATGTTATAACGAGCTTGTAATGGTTAGGTTTTATCACTAAAATTGTTAAATTATAGTTCGTGTTATTGATTGTCTCTTGGTTTTTGCTGTTGTTTATCCTTCCGTCAATAACACGCTCGGATGTTTACCGATCCAGCAGACTTCACAATTGGTATCAGAGGTGGTTACTACTGGAATGATCTAACAATCATTCTAGCAACCCGAGCTCTTGATTTCTGGATCGAATTCAGGTTCTTTGACGTTAAACCCACTTCGTGTTCTTCGTGTTTTGCTTAGATCTGGTTACATGTGTTGTTTCTATGTTAAAATTGAACTCGAAACCACGTTCCAATCACCCTTGCGAATCTTATGATGTCTATGTTGGTTCGTTTCAAGTAAAATTTGTAAGATTAGGGTTTTGGGCAGCCCTGGCGGCTGCAGATCTGAAAATTTGCGTGCAGACCCGTTCATGCGACTGGGCCATGCGAATGGGCCATTCGTACGACTGGACCAGTCATATGTTCAGTCGTGCGACTAGACCAGTTGTATGTTCAATCGTACGAATGAGCCATCCGCATTGACTCATCCGCATTTGTTCCAGACCAAAAAAAAGAGTCTGGAACTACCTCTTGCACATATTTGAGGATGAGCAAAGCATATTCACCCTGAGGTTTTTTTGCCAAATAAGTTTGATGTATACCTCATTATTCGTCAGACTTCTAGAATAAGTGAATGTATTTGTAACACGAAATGGAGAAGATATTAGTAGTCGGTGCTGATTTTGTGGGGTAGTCAGGAGCATCTGATACTTATGGGCCAATCAAGTTTTATTTATCCGCACAGAGAGGATTCTCATTCTTAGGGGGAATCCATGTTTAGAGTAACTGAAGATGCAATCAGAAGGTGATGATGTGAGCCAGTTTCTGATGATCTAAATTAGAGAAACTTAGATCTGGCATAGAAGTTTCACCCACCATATCAGCACACTTATCAAGAGAGACTTGATCTAGGGAGTGTGTGACATCATTGATGTTGTCATCTATGGAGTGGTTATCAGCATCAAGAATGTCTTCATCACTTTCACCACTACCATCATTGTCTTATGCAATTGAAGCATCCTTATCTGGTTGTGGAGCCACTGAGCTGGAATTTGAAGGCAGACCAGATGTATCAGCTGAGTATGTTATTGTGGTGCTGATAGAAACCTCATTTGCAGAAGTAGTTCCAACTGGAGCTAAAGATGTATTACTTGAAGGTCTTCTCAACTTAAATCTTGGATCAGGATCACCTGTATTAAAATTTTCTACAGATCCTAAAACAGTCTCACAAGATTTGTTAAAACAGTTGGTAACTAAATCAAGATCAAAAAGCCAATCAGGACCAGAACCAGCCACACAAGGTGTGTGTTCATTGAAAGTCACATTGGTTGACTCCTCAACAATTCTAGTTCTGAGATTGTATACTCTGTAAGCCTTAGCTTGGGAAGAGTATCCAATGAAGTGTCCGTCATCTGATTTCTTAGCAAATTTGGCAATTTGATCCTTGGAATTCAAGATGGTGCAAGGACATCCAAATTACCTAAGAAAACAAATGAAAAGTTTTCTCTTGTGCCAAAGTTCATAAGGAGTCTTGCCATTACTCTTAACAACTAAAACTCTATTCTGCACATAGTAGGCAGTGTTTACTACCTCTGCCCAGAAGGTGATGGGCAGCCTAGAGTCAGACAACATGGTTCTTGCAGCTTCAATCAGTGTCCTGTTTCTCCTCTCAGCAACACCATTCTGTTAAGGAGTCCTTGGAGCACTGTATTGTCTTGAAATACCTTTTTCATCATAGAATGCATCAAGGATTTGGTTCTTGAATTTGGTTCCTTGATCACATCTTATGATTTTGACCTAGTGATAAGATTGATTCTTAATCTTCAAGATGAAACTTTTTAGAATCTCACGAGTCTCATCCTTAGTTCTAAGGAAAAAGACCCAAGTGAATCTTGTAAAGTCATTTGTGATCACTAAACAATAAGAGGTCCTTCCTAGACTCATTACACTGGTGGGGCCAAAGAGATCCATATGTAACCAGTGTAAGGGTGTAGTGATGGAGTTCCTTTCCTTAGGCTTGTGGGATACCTTATGTTGCTTCCCTTTCAGGCATGCAACACAGTGGTCGTCACTTGTAAACTCTTTTTTTTGGCATTCCAGTTACCAAATCATTCTTAATAAGTTTATTCATGTTTTTAAAGTTTACATGGCACATTCTTTTATGCCATAGGAAAGACTCATCACTATTGGCTTTAGACAGAAAGCATGAAACTTCTCCAGAAGGAGATGTTTCTTGCAAATCCATCTTGTACATGTTCCCTTTCCTGGAGGCTCTAAGCAGAATATGCTCATGAGAAATGACCACCCCGAACTTAAGAACAATGCACTCATGCTCAGTAAAGAGCATGTTATGACTCTGATCACAAAATTGGGATACACTCAGAAGATTATACCCAAGCTCCTTGACAAAGTTTATCTTTTCAATGTTGAGCTTACCAATGTGACCTTGACCCTTCCTGAAATGTAACCACCTTCATCTCCTCCAAAGGCAACTGGCCCTCCATCAATCCTTTCAAAGTTCTGGCGTAGTGACTTATTGCCTGTCATGTGCCTGGAACAGCCACTGTCAATGATCCAGACATTTTTGTTTGTCTTCAGTTGTCCCTGCACAAAGAGAAGGATTAGTTACATTTGGAAACCCAAGCCTTACTTGTCTTGGGCTCATTAAGAGAAACAGAAGGTAATGCAACAGTAATAGATCCTATGGTTGTGCTAGGAGGATCTTGGCTGTTGTTGATGGAGAATTCTCAGTCACTTGGTCTTTTTTAGACTTCCACACCACCTTTGTAGTCTTGGACTTGACCTTCAATACTTCGGAAGCTTTTGATACTTCGGAAGTCTTGATGACTGAGCCTTCGGAAGATCCTGCAGGCACTGCAGCAGACTTCAGTGCTTCGAAAGAATTCCTTCCTTCCGAGACCAACTTTTCTTCCAAAGGCAATTTTCCACTTGCCTTCTTCTTAGATTTGGAGCTTCCAAAGGAAACAGATTTTCCTTCTGAAGCTTGAATCTTCTTGGAACTTTTGGAAGTCTTTGTCTTGGTCATGTGAAGAGTACCTTTAGGATTGTATGGACAATCCTTAGCAAGATGAGTAGTACTTTCACACATGACACACTCCATTTTCTTCTTCCCAAGACATTCTGCTGGGAAGAAGACTGACTTTGGTCACATCCCTTCTCCACCTTCATCTTTGCAGATGCTGAGACAATCCTTTTGGGCTGGAAACTATTCTTGGAGTTTGATGGTCCAGGCTGTGCAGCAGTGGTACATAGCAGATCAGTCTTCTTCTTGGTACTGAGATGATTTGAACAAGAACCAGAAATCTTAGCAGAAGAGTTTAGGTTGGTGTCTTCCGTCTTTACTACTTCAAACCCTGCAGAGATAAACACTTGTTTCTGCTTGGAGTCAAAAGTATCCTTGATCTTTTGAGCCTTCCTTGCTTTCCTTTTGCTCTTTGTGATCAAGTTTTTCCTCGGACTTGGTCATCACAGTCCTTTTCTTCTCCTCAGAAGGATAGTGACCCTTCTTAGAATCCTCCTCTTCACTCTTCTCAGAGGAAATCCTCACTATCACTTCTTCATCCTCTTCACTCAAAAGATCTATGAGAGGAAGCTCATCTTCACAAGTTCTACACCTAGGAGATCTGACAGACAAGATTGTGTGTAGAGGAGCTATCTTATTTGATCCTATTCCCTCCTTGTTTTGATAGCACACTTTGTTGTGCAGGGATGAGGATATCATGTTCTTGAAGGTCTCTTCTTCAAGAACACACTTGTCTGCCCTGGCTTTGCTGATCACAAACTTAGCCTGGCACATAATTAACTTGGTTATGAGATCCTTGATTTGAGTCCTAAAATATGTATACACATGTTTTAGAACTGAAATTGTGTTAGAGCATATATTGTCATATATAGTGTGTCCGTCGCTTGTCGAATAGTCTAGGCTTAATGTAATACACCTGATATGTTGTAAACATATGAAACTAGGTCATTCGCAGGAGCATATGTGAATGAGACTCAGTCGTACGACTGGGCCATGCTAATGGACCAGTCGTGTGACTGAGAGATACGATTGGGACATTCGTAAGACTGAACCATAAGTATGGTCCAGTCATACGATTGAACCATACGCATGGTCTAGTCGTACGATTGAACCAGACGCATGGTCCAATCACACGAATAGGTCCAGTCGCATCTAATATGGGCCGAGGCCTATATATACCAGATTCAATGTGTTGAGAGATTAAAGGTTTTGAGAGGAGTCTGCCCGGGGGCCTAGGGCTGCGGGATGAGAGGGGAGATCATGCTCGATCTCCCCTTGCCAAGAGTCATGATTCTTATGTTGTAACGAGCTTGTAATTGTTAGGTTTAATCAATGAAACCGTTAAATTATAGTTCGTGTTATTGATTGTCTCTTGGTTTTTGCTGTTGTTAATCCTTCCGTCAAGAACACGCTCGGATGTTTACCGATCCAGCAGACTTCACAATTGGTATCAGAGCCGGTTACTGCTGGAATGATCTAACAATCATTCTAGCAACCCGAGCTCTTGATTTCTAGATCGAATTTAGGTTCTTTGACGTTAAACCCACTTCGTGTTCTTCGTGTTTTTCTTAGATCTGGTTACGTGTGTTGTTTCTTTGTTAAAATCGAACTTGAAAACACGTTTCAATCGCCCCTGCGAATCTTATGATGTCTATGTTGGTGCGTTTCAAGTAAAATTCATAAGATTAGGGTTTTGGGCAGCCCTGGCGGCTGCAGATCTGAAAATCTGTGTGCAGACCCATTCATGCGACTGGGCCATGCGAATGGCCATTCGTACGACTGGACCAGTCGTATGTTTAGTCGTGTGACTGGACCAGTCGTATGTTCAATCGCACGAATGAGCCATCCATATTGACTCATCCGTATTTGTTCCAGACCAAAAAAAAGAGTCTGGAACTGCCTCTTGCACAAATTTGAGGATGAGCAAAGCATATTCACCCTGAGGTTCTTTTGCCAAATAAGTTCGATTTACACCTCATTATTCGTCGGACTTCCAGAATAGGTGAATGTAGTTCGAACACGAAAGAGAGAAGAGAAGATGTCAGCAGTTGGTGCTGATTTTGTGGGGTAGTTAGGAGCATCTGACTACTTATAGGCCGATCAAGTTTTATTTATCTGTACAGAGAGGATTCTCATTCTTAGGGGGAATCGATGTTTAGAGTAATTGAAGACGCAATCAGAAAGTGATGATGTGAGCCAGTTTCTGATGATGAATCTGAGTGCATGCTGATTTGGTTGAGATTGTCAGCTGTGGATTGGAACCCTCTACCTTTTGCCCAATACACCGTATGAAGACGCCAGGAGAGCATAATGTCTATATATTGGGATATGCTGAATTTGAGAGGGAATTTCTATAGGTGTTAATGTTAATCAAGTTCGTATGTATGAAGATTGAAGCAATGGAAAACTGTTCATGTGATTGTCTGGAAAAATCAGTCATATGGGAATCTTGCTGCTGTGATGGTGTTCTGCAAAGTAAACGAAAGCTGTTGTGCCTAAATTCGTTTTCAGGGATACTGTAACAACCTGACGGATCGGCAATGTTGGCTAATATGGTTTTTCGTTGATTCTATTGGAAACCAGAGCAAAGATTGACTGAAGATTGTAAGAGGTGTTATCTACTATTCGCAAGCAACGTACAAGGAGGAATTTGTTGGAGCATATATAGTCATATATAGTGTGTCCGTCGGTTGTCGAATAGTCTAGGGTTAATGTAATACACCTGATATGTTGTAAACACATGAAACTGGGTCATTCGCAGGAGCATATGCGAATGAGACTCAGTCGTACGACTGGGTCATGCTAATGGACCTGTCGTGCAACTAAGAGATGTGATTGGGACATTTGTAAGACTGAACCATAAGTATGGTCCAGTCGTACGAATGAACCATACGCATGGTCCAGTCGTACGATTGAACCATACGCATGGTCCAATCTCACGAATGGGCCCAGTCGCATATAATATGGGCTGAGGCCTATATATACTAGTTTAACTGTGTAGAGAGATAAGGGTTTTTTAGAGGAGTCTGCCCGGAGCCTAGGGATGCCAGATGTGAGGGGAGATCATGCTCGATCTCCCCTTGCCAAGAGTCTATATTCTTATGTTGTAACGAGCTTGTAATTGTTAGGTTTTATCAATGAAACCGTTAAATTATAGTCCATGTTATTGATTGTCTCTTGGTTTTTGCTGTTGTTTATCCTTCCATCAAGAACACGCTCGGATGTTTACCGATCCAGCAGACTTCATAAATTGTTTTCTCTAAGTCCCCTATCTTCAATTTATAATCATTTTCAAACTTTCTAAAATCAGCTTTTAAAATGTTTAAGGACTCAAGATCAGATCTCATCTCCAAGTTATAGGACCTGTATCTATTTACTTTAGCAATGAATTCAGGGGTCAGAGATGTTCTAATACCTTGGCTTCATCATGATCTGCCATTAATGCTTGGTTTGGAGAAGCATCTTCCACCTGAAAGCTCCAGTCAAAGCTTCCTTCTTCTTCAACAGCAACAGCAGCTTGCTGCTTTGGCTTCTCATTCTAGGGAGCTTTGTCAGTATAGTTGGGTCTAGACTGTGTTTGGCCACCATTTGTTCTGGGTGCCTTACACTCCCTGGCAAAGTGGCCCATCAAGTTACAGTTGTAACACTTGACTTTGCCTTTGTCCAGGCCAAACTTTCCACTGTTTGAATTGATTGGAAACTTCCTTCCAGTCCGCTTATAGAACTTCTTCGCTCTGTGAGTGAGAAGAGCCATCTGCTAGAGTATCTCCATGTACTCCAACTCATCCGGATGGATACAGTCCAAGTCTTCAAGGGTGAACAGAAAGCTGCCACAACTTTCATCAGAAGATACAAATGCTTGAGAAAAACTTGTCTCTTGGAATGGGCTTCCTTGGGTGTAGTTCTCCCTTTGTGTCTCTGGAAAGGTGATGAAAGGACCCTTTGGTGAGTTGTCAGGGAAGCATATGAGATGATGTTGGGGTTCTATGTTATCCCTTTCAACCACATGCAGGGTTGAACCCATTTGATTGTTGGAGTTTCCAGATGAACCTTGCATGTTCATCTCCATCTGGTAGCCACTGAGAATCCCATATAACTCTGTCAGAGTAAGAGTTTTTAGATTCTCAGTTCTCTTGATCACCACACAGTAGTGTGTCCACTGCCTAGGAAGTGAGGACATGACTTCCTTACAATGTCCATATTCTCAAGAGGAACTCCTTCATCCACAATCTCAACATACCTGATTTATTGCTAAGTCATGGTTTCACCTATTTTGAATGTGAAGTTTTCAAACTGCTACTTCAAGAGATCCTTCTTGTTTTCCTTGGCTTTAGAGGAACCCTTATACATCAGTTTTAGTGCATCCCACAGCTACTTGGCTGTTTTGCACTTCTTGAAACCTCTGTATATAGAGTTTGGAAGAGCAGTCTGAAGGGCTGTCATGGCTTTTCTATCAATCTCTACTCTCTTCCTGTCTTCATCAGAGTAGTTTGCCATAGCCTTAGGGATAATACCAACACTAATAGCAAAGGGGGTGCTAGGTATGTAAGGTCCATTCTCAATAGACTCTCACATTCTTAAGTCTGAAGACCTGATGAAACCTTCCATTCTCAGGCACCAGGTATCAAAGTCATCAAGAGTGATCAGTGGGGACTTGTTCATGGTTCCAGTTTCCATATCAGTCTCGGAAATGACTGCCATTTGAAAAGTTTAGTATTTGTGTGTGTGAGGGATCTTAAGATGGTGAGATCTTATATCAAGAGCCTGGAACGCTCTAATACCAAATGCAGGACCGGTGAAGGGGGTCACTTACGACACAACAACACAAAGAGGAGATTAACAAAAACTTAATCAAACAGTAAACTGGATTAACCACAAGAAGACACTAAGAACATAAGTAATGTAAGAGACAGAGCACAAGAGCACAAGTATATGGTTTTCAAGAATGAAGTATATTATTTCTCTATGTTTTATTACAAGTGTTACAAAGCATATGGAAAAGATACAAGAACATGAGATGCTTATACTACATCCTACAGCCGGTCATAATTTGAAAGCCAGCTGGATACAATTGACTAGACTCAAAACAAAATCAATTGTAGAGTCAAAAAGGTAGATTGCCTTTTTGACTTTGTGACTATGACATGACATAGCTCACATCTTTATCTATTACAAAAAGGATAAAGTACGTGAAATAGAAAGTTACAGACTCAAGACCTCAATGTACAGTTACCAAAAGCATGGACCTTTTCACCAACTCATGCAAGTTGGTGACTTTACAGAGATGCAGCGGGAAGATATCCAGCTTTATGGAAGAGTACATCACATAAAGCATGTTACTAAAACTCTTCGGAAGAAATCAGTCTTCAAGAGTTGAGGCTTCGGAAGACTTTGTCTCTGAAGCTTCGGAAGACTTCATCTTTGGCTGCGGAAGATATTGGTCTTGGCTTTGGAAGATTTCACACTTAGAGTATTTCTGTTGTATGTGTGAAACTTCCGAAGCATTCTTCTTCGGTACTTGTGTAGCATGCATGCAGAAAGACTTTGGTTGCTTCAGCCTCTATGCATATTCTCTACAATACGTATGTACGTGAGTACGTGTGTACGTACGTAGGTTATGTATGTACGTAGGTATGTACGTATGTTTGTACGTAGGTAAATCACAGGCTATGATTTGTCTTAAATCATTTAGTTACAAATAGATATTAATAAGTCTTTAAAACAATAACTAGTTTTTAACCCGCCGTAAGTTGCTACGGCGTTTACTATGTGATAAAATATAGATTCGGCTGACTCGTTTCCCAATTAAATTTATGACAAAACATAGAGTAACTCATATTTATACAATTAAATGAAAACATATTATATTTGACCCCTCTTTTTTCCAAACAAATGTATGTTGAAACGTAAATCAAAACGTATCCAAAAAGCACGTGTTGACGTCGTATGCGATTTGATAAAATATATATTACCAATCTGTTTATTAGTTACATCGAAACGTATTTTATATCGTCGAATGAAACATATTATATTTGACCCAACTCGTTTCCGAACTAAACTTATGTTGAAACATATTTATAGCGTCAACTAAATGTATTATATTTGACTCAACATGTTTTCCAAACAATAAAAAATAAAATAAAATAATAATTGTTCATCTAGTTTTCAAATTAACATATGTATAAAATAATATCATGTTATATTATTAATTTAACTAAAATGCTAGAAGGAAAAAAGAACAAAAAAAGTGCGAATTAGGTTTCGAACGGTCCACATATGGATTTCAAATTAAAGTTCCTACCAACTCATCTAAGAGTTCATTTTATTTAAGTTTTAATTGTTCGTATTTAAAATGAACCTAAAACTAATAATAAAAATAATAAACAAACACTGTTCACACCGACGTAGTACATTAATATATAACTAGATATCAGTGTCGCGCGTACCTGCGGCTAAACTTTTGGTAACGATCGTGTTAAACCTGTTATACAGGGGTGCTTTTATATTACATGTAAATGAGTTGCCACCCCTCAACTTGTTACAGGAGTAGAAAAAATTTACGGTTTTACGTAAAAAAAATTTTAGTTTTAAATTATCTTTGAGAAAAATTACGTTATCCTTGAAAATTATATCTTAGCATTTCATAAAATGTTTTAGATTTTATAACTTTGAAGTCTAATAATTTATAAAAGCACAATATATTTCTATAAACACATAACTAATCATTACCTATTATCCATTACCAATTAATATAAAAACCGAAAATACCCATTACCCAATCTAATACAATAATAAGCCCAAAAATAAAAGTTATATATATATATATATATATATATATATATATATATATATATATGTGTGTGTGTGTGTGTGTGTATGTATGAGGGATCAAATAAGAACTAGTTATTTTTGTGAGAACTCTAGGATCCAATTTCAACCACTAGTTCTTAATGACAAAATTGTATTAACAAAAACATATTTAAAAAATTTATAAATCAAAAAAAACAAAAAATAAAAAAAAAAAAAAAACACAAAATGTTCCCCTACTCTCACTCTTTCATAAAAAAATAAAAAAAAGTTTATAAAAATAAAAAAAAAATCTCGTTTTTTAACGAAATTCGTTTTACACATATCCAGTACTACACATGTGTATAATGAGATTTACACATATGTAAACAACGAATGTATGACTTTTTATAAAAGTATATCAATATGGTAGGCGTTGGAAAGATAAAAAATACTGATTTTATGGTGAATATTTTGAAAAAATGATGTCGTGAAAAAAAGTTATGAATGTTTTAAAAAAAGAGAAATGGCATTTGATAAAAAATGAATGGCTGAAATTGGTTCCTTGAATTCTCATAAAAAATGTGGTTCTCATTTGAACCCTCCCCTATATATATATATATATATATATATATATATATATATATATATAATATATATATATATAATATATATATATATATTATATATATATATATATAATATATATATATATATATATATATATATATATATATATATATATATATTAATTATTTATATGTATTGTAAGTTGTATTATATGCTTATGAGATATACTAACTTTTTTTTTAATCTTTAACCTTTTTATTTTAACTCAATATTTTTATATATTTTATAATTTAGCCCCAATATTTTTCTTTACTTTCAAATTTAGTCCTCTATAGTTTTCAAATTTTACATATTTTCCTCTATATGTTTTGGTTTAAATTTTACGAGTTAACACACCGCAACGTGCGTGTGTGGTTCAATGTTTTTTCACTTATTTTTCCAATTTAATGGTTATGTCATAAGGCGCTGGTCTTAGATGAATATAATTATTGTTTTATTTTTTGCTTACGTAAGTGTATGGTTCAATGTTTTTACGTATATTTTTCATTCGATTTTTTTTGTTTTATTGGTTTATTCAGTGATGGTAGTCACTAGCGGTGGTATGCCATTAATATTACTTGTATGGTTTATGACTCTCATTGCAATGCGAGTGAGCTTAATACTAGTATATAACATAACAAAACAATACTTTTTTTTCAATGGTCATACACATTTTATTAATTCTTTTATGTAAAAAAAAGGACAAAGAAGAAAGAAAACGAAATAAATTTATGATTATGTTATTTTTGTGTAAAAACCTTGACAATTTATATCTAAACCTTAGAAATATTGTTAGAATAATTAGAGTATAACTTATATTCAAACTTTTATAAAATTTTTATCAAAACTCAATTTTAAAAGTATAAGATAATAAAATAAAAATAGATGATATAAAGAGTGTATGAATCTACTATAAATGCTCTTGTATATTATTTGTTTATCGTGGACATTTTATGTTAATTTAATAATTATAGTTATTGTTTAAATTTGACATTTAAAGAACATGAATCATTGTACTGTGAAAAGAAAGCATCAAAATATGAAAACGCATACAGAACACTATAAAATATAAGGTTTTCTTTATTTCTTTTGGTATTGTATTTTTGTTAACAATTCAATACAATTTAATTATGTCTATTTCGATCCAATCCAACTCGACTCAATCGAACAACCTAAATTTTTTATGTTTTTTTGTTAAAAGCTAATTATAAAAAATAATAAACCGTAAGAAGTGATTCTTGGTTTCGCCATTCCATATATGAAAAAAATACGTTACCTCTGAACTTGTCGTCTAGATCCGCCACTGGCTACAACAAATTCTATTACAAGGTACGTATCATATATAGTTATTTTGTCATTCTCAAAATCACAATATATAAAAAGGGTGAAAGGTGTATGATTTTTAAAACTGTAGCTAGTTGACTTCTCTTGCTAAAGGTGTTATTTGCTCCTCCCGTTGCACAATTAATTGGCTACAGCAGTGAATATCAAAATTATATAATTTTTATAAAAGAAATTATTTGTTCATCAATGTGCTCTTTAAACAACACTCTTATAGAGAAGAACATAAGCTTGTGACCAATTTCATATGTAATTAATTTCATCTTATTAAACATTTATTTAGGTGCTTGATACATAATTTACAATGTTTACTCATTACACTATTACAAAGACTAAATATCAAGATTCAAAGACCCAAATTGGTTTGAGATTAAACATCAATTTTCAAAGAACGCAAATATGTTGGAGATTAAACCAGCAATGAATGAAAAGATAAGGAAAATTTTACCTCTTTCATAATCAAAGCTAGTAGTGAACTCTTCCAAGCTATCGTATGTTTTTCTTGTGACATCGTCAACATGGATTTGTTTATATAATGGCATGTCAGATGTAACCACTTTGACACCATTGCAAGTCGGGCTGCAAACGAACCGAACCGTGTTTGTTCGTTAAGAAATAATCTTGTTCATGAACCGTTCACGAACACTTACCGAACGAGATTTATTGTTCGTGTTCGTTCATTAAGAAAATGAATATGTTCATGAACTGTTCATGAACATTTACCGAACGCAAATGAACATAAACAAAAACAAACGAACACAAACAACTGTTCATGAACATGACGAAAAAAAACTCATAAATACAAACGAATACAAATTATTATAGATTTATTTTAGAATAAAATTTATATTTTATATTACAAACATTACACAAAATCAATAAAAATAAATAAGTAGTTAACATAAATACCAAAAAATACTTGATATAATAGTCATAAAAATAACTGACACATTAATTAAGAATATAAACGAACACCTTAACAAAATAAACGAACACCTTAACAAAATAAACGAACACATTATCGAACGTTCACGAACGAAAATTAACGAACACATTATCGAACGTTCACGAACATAAATGAAAGAACGCGACTTGTGTTCATGTTCGTTCGTTTAACTAAATATACGGAATTTTCTTGTTCATGTTCGTTCTTTACTAAACGAACGAACATAAACGAACCTCCTGCCGAACGTTTCACGAACTGTTCGCTGAACGTTCAGTTCGTTTGCCAGCCCAAGCAAAAAAAAATCAGTCAACTCAAATTTACAACCTACCCCGGATCATTCGTATTAAAGACAAAGATTGCTTTTTGACATCACACCCTTTTGGTAATTTCTTAATGTCATCAAACCCCCTCTTCCTTTTCATCTTTTGACTTCAAATTTACAACATCTTGTTGTTTATCTGCAGGTACTTTATTGCTGACCACAATGGCCCTCTTGATGTTGTCTTTTTCATCATTAATTGGTTTATTGAAGTAATACAGGTTATTAATATTTATGGCTTTGTCATCCTGAGCTTCTTAAGAAAATTCTTCTGGGTCAAGCTTTCTTTCTATCCCTCTTTTGTTGCAATGTAGATGTAAGTCTGCATATTGTAGTCATTGCATCCTAAAAGAAACCTTGAATTTAGGAGCATACACCATACCCATTATATATGAATAGTCAGTTACTATTAACATGTTTTAATAATATACGCTAATTTAGGTGATCATTAAAAAAACATGTGATAAGTTATCACAATCATATATGACACATTATAGAGGTTCTTTGGTTTCTTTAGTCGCTCTTAGCAGCCCAAAACCCACGTTTTATTGGTTTCCTCTTGCATTTTCTTGATCATATTGCTGCTAAATGAGAATACACCAATTTTTAAATACTAATAAAATTAGAAAAACATTAGGATCACAAGTTATAAAGTAAACAATCACCTTAAGTTGGGACTCTGGTTGATTGACGCACCAAATCCAGTAGATCTTCGTATTCAACAGTTGATTAAATACTTTGTACATTACAGAACCTAAACCGAAGTACACATTTGCCAAGATCTTGATAAACATTTTGTAGGCCCACACAATATTAAAGTTTCTATCATCAAAGAGATTCAACACCCTTCTCCAAACACAATAACCTTAGTACTTGCTTCATACATTCTTAAATTTAGAGTAACAAATTATTAACCGGAAAAGCATACATTAATTAAAGAACTTAACAGCCATCTCTTACAATTAATTAATCACCTAATCTCAATAATATTGTCAGTCTGGAGAACTTAACTTTGAACTTTAATAACTTTTGTCTGATACATGGAAGGATTGGAATAGATGATCCCAAAGACCATAGAGATCTAACCAATAGAGGCGAGGAAGAACTAGTTTTTTTAATACCGGAACCAATCAGGTTACCATAAGGTTTGGTTCCGGTTTAAGGATTTAAGCTATGCAGTTCCTGATTGCAACATGTTTTGATTTGGTTCTAGCCGATTTGAACCGGTTGCACACTGTGTTCATCAAAATGGATAAGCGAACTTTTAAAACAATGTCTAACAAAGTAACAATTCATTCATCAAAATAGATTAGTGGAGTGTTTAAACAAAAAATAATAATAATATCATTGTTGAGTGGTTATATCATTTACAAAATGAAGTTGAAGATTGATGAAGAGCATACATATAATTCATTGATAGCAAATAACTGTCAAAATAAAGATGGCAAATAGTTAATTCATCTATAGCTTCACATCAAGTTTTGTAAGATCCAAGGAAAAATCAGATCGCTATATTTGTGAACAAATAGAATCATAAATTGAAACCCTAGAAACCTTGAAGGTTTTAAAACCTGAATCAGAGAAATCAAAAACTGAGAAAATATAAACAATTAAAAAAACAATTAGAAAACTTGTATCATCAAAAAGGCATGAATCAAAGGCTGAATTCAATTCATGAACATCACCTCACTATAGTACTTCGTCTAACCCTCAAGATCGTCGATGTTGGTGTTAGCCGACCTACTAGTAAACACAATCGTTAAATCTTAAAATCGGAGAAGTGAAATCTTTAGGTCTTCTGGGGATCTCTTTGCAAATTGTTGAAGTGTAGTGGCCGATATGTGAAACTCTGTAATGTCTCTATAGTCACCGACCAAACATTTTAATATATATTATAATATAATATGTATATGTAATGTAGTGACACTACATATTTTCTTTGTAAATATATTCAAAAGTGATAAATTTTTACATAAGTGTTTTTTATAGATTTAATGTTTGATTCGTTTTTTGTTAAAGTTAGGTTATGAGAAACCCTTAATCATAACCATAAATGATTGATTGATAATCACAAAACCTTAATATAACCATATGTTATATCAGTTAATTTCAGTGTGGTTATGGTTTGATTATCAATTAATGGTTAATTATGTTAAGGCTTGCTCACCCCTACCTTCATGTGTACTCTATGGTTAAAAGGTATTAGGTTATTTGCAGGTTTCTACCTATAGGTCAAGGATACAATTTATTTTCTTGCAAATAAAGATTCCTTTATTAGAGTTTTAACCATCAATTTTGAGGAAATATTTTAGGCTTCCCAAGTCTATCATTTTGAATTCCATGAATAAATTAGTTTTCATCTTTGATGTTTTGTTTTCATCAATTATTGTAATTATCATATCAGCGATATAGATAATTAGACAAGCAAGAAGACTATGTGAATCTTCATAGTTACTTTGTTTGAAACCATATTTAGAATTTTTCCCATTTGTCATTTTAAATTAAGGCTTCCATCTTAACCTTTATTCTACCACTGATACAGAGTATATGACAGCAATAGAATCATCCAAAGAAATAATGTGGTTGAAAAGATTTATGAGAGAGCTTGACTTTATGCGATAGAGCTACTAGGGGTGTTAATCGAATCGGATAATTTATTATTTGGATTTGAAAATTTCATAATGTTATCCGAAATCTAATTCGTTTTGAATAAGGATATCTTTATCTGATTTGAATCTATCTGAATTCAGTTCAGATCGGATTCAGATATGTTTGAATAATCCGAATTTATTTGAACAAATTTAGAATTCAAACATAATATGTAATTTATAAAACCCAAAGATTACAATCTCTAATTTAGAATAACAATATATTATTGTATAATTGTTTAGGATTAGAGGATTGTAATGTGTTAATATATTGAGTATTGAGTTGAAAATATAATGGTAGTTAGGTAATGAGTATTGGGCTAGAAACATAGTTTAATTCTTATTTGGATTAATTGGATATCCGAATAAAAAAATTATGATATCCGAAATCCGATCTGAAATCCAAATAAGGAATTTGGATTCAGATGTGATACGAATAAAAAATGGATTGGTTGATTCAGGTTCGAATACTAATCGGATTTTGAATATTTTCATATATCAGTTTATTTGAACAACCCTAAGCGCTATGTGGTTATTTGTAATAACCAAAGTGCTATTCATTTTGTAACACCCCGTTATTTATAAAAGACAAAGAAAGAAGAATAAAGTAAAGAAAAAGAAAGAAAAGATATTTTACCTAAGTTGAAGGGTAAAAAGTGTCCAAAAAGACAAAATGTTTGAAAAAGTGGGTGTAAAAGGTGATGGCCGCCCATCACATCCTACACACCTATTTCTTTTGGGTTTTTTGAGAAAAAGAAAGAGAGAAAGCAGAAAGTTCGGTTATTTGAAAATCAAGAGCAGAAAAGTTCGAATTCAAGGTAAGAATTTGTGTGTTTATGATGTTCTCAAATGGTCTTAGCCTCGGTTGTGTGCTTATGAATGTTTGTGTGTGTTCGGGTGTGTGTTTCTGATGGGTTTTAGGTGTTGAACCTGTAGCAACGGTTTTGAAGGAAGTCTTACCCGAAGAGGCTGCTAAGGTGAGTTTTAGAACCCCCTCTTTTACATGTTTAACTAATTTTGGGGCTGGAAATGCATGAATGTACATTTTTATAAAACTAGGTTTCATACCCGCATGTATGAATGTGTGTATCTTGCGGGTGGGGTCTGATTTTAGGCTATGCATATGTGTGATGATGTTATGGTTGTGTTTCTATGACTTAGAATGTATAATTTAAGCTTAGCAGATGATAGATGGTGTTTGGGGACAGAATTATGTTGTTAAGTGTGCCCTAGGCTGCTCATGCACCCAAACAGTAGCTCATACGCCCAACCCTAAATAACTGCTTAAGTGTTCCAGATGCGGATGAGTAAAGAGGAAATACGGATGAGCATTGACAAATGCCGATGAGTAAAAGTCAATGCGGATGAGTAAAGAGGAAATGCGGATGAGAATTGACAAATACGGATGAGTAAAACTCAATGCGGATGAGCATTGACAAATGCGGATAAGTAAAAGTCAATACGGATGAGTATTGACAAATGCGGATGAGTAAAAGTCAATGCGGATGAGCATTGACAAATGCGGATGAGTAAAAGTCAATGCGGATGAGTAAAAGTCAATGCGGATGAGTAAATACGAAATGCAGATGAGCATTTGAAAAATGTGAATAAGTAAAAGTCAATACGGATGAGTAAAAGTCATGCGGATGAGTAAAGAGGACATGCGAATGAGCATTGACAAATGCGGATAAGTAAAAGTCATACGGATGAGTATTGACAAATGCGGATGAGTAAAAGTCAATGCGGATGAGCATTGACAAATGCGGATGAGTAAAAGTCAATGCGGATGAGTAAAAGTCAATGCGGATGAGTAAATACGAAATGCAGATGAGCATTTGAAAAATGTGAATAAGTAAAAGTCAATACGGATGAGTAAAAGTCAATGCGGATGAGTAAAGAGGACATGCGAATGAGCATTGACAAATGCGGATAAGTAAAAGTCAATATGGATGAGTAAAGAAGAAATGCGGATGAACAAAGGTTAATGCGGATGAAAAAGGTTAATGCGGATGGACAAATGCGGATGAACAAAGGTAAATGCGGATGAACAAAAGTTAATGCGGATGAACAAATGTGGATGAACCAAAGTTAATACGAATGAACAAATGCGATGAACCAAAGTTAATGCGGATGAACAAATGCGGATGAACCAAAGTTAATGCGGATGAACCAATCCGGATGAACAATAGGAAATGCGGATGAACACTTAGAATATTTTCAGATTTCCGGGGGAAAAGTGTTATGTAGGCTTTGACTTGGGAGGTTCCCGAGGGCATAGTAAGTTGACTTTTTGAAGTCATAGATGATGTGATGGGCATTGTATGATGATGATATGTATGATTGATGGTTATGTGTGATGGTATGTATAATGTATGTTATGTATGTATGATGATGCCCTGTATGGTAATAATGTATGTTTATGTTTATGTTCCTATTATGTAAGATTATTTTCCCATGGCTTTACGTTAAATGATAAATTAATTGAAAGGATTATCTAACGTAAAGTGAAAGATAAAGAAAAGAGGAACATAATGATAGAATGCATGCATTAATAAAAGAGAACGTAAAGAAAGCCTTGCAAGCAAATGAAAGGAGGTTCACAACTCATTGAGAGTTGTTAGCTCAACTGTGTGTGTATTTACAACGTGCGATTTTGGCTAACTCATAAGGGTCAATACACACAGTAAGAGTTCAGTCTTGGTGACTGCTCCGATACGTGCCATTTCCTAATCACTGTGTGTATATCTATTTACAGCGTGCGATTTTGACCGACCCATAAGAGTTCACACACACAGGGGGAGTCTGTCCTAGTGACCACTCCATAGGTGCAATATGTGCAATGTATGCGATACGTGCAATATGTGCGATATGTGCGATACGTGCGATATGTGCGATATGTGTGATATGTGTGATATGGGTTCCTTGTCGCTAAACCCTAGATGATATGGCCTAGTGCTTAAGAGGGGAGTTAAGCATATGACAAGACCTAGATAAAAGCGAAAAGATAATAAAGTATGAAAAGTGCGATAAGTATGAAATATGCCAGACGTACGAAATGTACTAAATGAACGATGATGAAGATAATAATGATTACCTTGATATACGTATGATGTGTGATCACATGCGATAGTAATGCAAATGTTTTTAATGAATGGAAGGTAATGCAATGTTTTTATAAAACTAGAACTCATTCAGCAATATTGACTTTTTATGCATTTTTCCAGTTGGCAGGTAAGCATTGCTGAGGTTGGTACGGGGTAGCTACTTGGCATTTTTGGATGGCATCCATTTGTTAGGACTATGATGTTTTTGTGATGTAATGCAAATAATGATGTTTTGTAACCAGTCAACAATGTATTATTTTGCAAAAGTGATTATAATGAAATGGATGTTTAAATGTTTCTACTGCAATGATTTCTTTAAGTTAATAAAAATATATGTTTTATGTGCGATGATTGTCAAGCTGTGAGCGTCCCGGGAACGAGGCCTTACAAGTTGGTATTAGAGCCAAAGTTTAAGTAAAATGGGTAAATTTTCAAAATAAACCTAAACTTAAACTGAGAATGGGATAGAAAGGGAAGGGATGCCAGTCCGAGTAGCTGTGTGCCATCAGGTATTTTCTTAATGTTAACCGGTATTACGTGCGCATGTTATGTGGTTTGTGTGTTGCTGGTAGATTTAGATGCTGATGTAGTCAAGATAAGAAACGCTTGGGGTATGAAGAGTAAAGTAAGTGGCTAATCACAACTGGCCACTATAATTAGGGACTTACTATACTTGACATAAACTGAGCTATTACTTGGAATGACCGTGTTGGTGTTTAAATCTTTCAGTGTGTGTGTTTGAGGATGGTTGGTGGTAGATCATCTAAAGCTTCACGTGGTGGAGGTCGTGGTGCTGAACCACGAACTATAAGAGGAAGGCCTAGAGCTGAAAATGTGGTTCATGAAAACCCAAGACCCCTCATCCGGAGGGTGGAGATGAGAGTGCTAATTTGAAAGCCTCAGTAAAGGAGGTTGTTGTGGAATAATTTCACCAGGTCATGCAGACGATCTTACCGTCTGTGGTGACCGAAGTGATAAAGGCTGTACGAGAAGGAGAGAGAAAGGAGAGGAACAGGTCCTCGGGAGGACGTGAGCAACCGGAAACTAAGACGGTTCTCTCCGATGATGAAGAGGAGGAAAAAGAACCTGTGCAGGAGGTGGCACGGGGCTAAACTATGGGGCATTTATGAGATGCAAGCCCCCAACATTTTATGGGAATGGTACTGCTGCTGCTGCTCACCGATGGGTGAGAGAGATAGAGGCGGTACTCGACATTAGCGAGTGTCGGGAAGATCAAAAGATGAAGTTTGCTGCTCACTCATTTATGGACTCGGCTTTGTGCTGGTGGGACAATATCGTCCAAGCCGAGGGTAGTCGGGCGATAGGAAGGATGAAGTGGGCAGAGCTGAAGAGGTTGGTGATTGAGGAGTTTTGTCCTCACCGTGAGATGGACAAAGTTGAGAGGGAGTTCTTGAAGCTGGAGGCGGGGACTATGACCCATCAGCAATACACCACCAAGTTCAACGAGATGGCACGTCTAGTGCTGGATCAAGTGACACCCTTATCACGAAAGATCAAGAGGTATATCCAGGGGTTGCCGGCGGATGTCCGTAGGCATATGATCGTTGCCCGACCAAGCACGTTTAGGTCGGCAGTTGACTTGGTGGGGAGGTTGTATGATGACAGAACTATGGTGGTGGCTGAGGTGAGTAGGAAGAATGGTGGAGACTGGAACTAGAATGGGAAGAGGATTGGATGGGGTGGTGTCCCGACGAACAATAAGCGTGCACGGGTGTATGACCGACGTGTGGTCACATCTGGTGCATGATCGAAGAGATGTGGTAAATGCAGGAAGGAGCATTCGGGAGAATGCAAATGAGGGTCAAACATCTACTTCAAGTATGGGAAGCCTAGCCATGTGGCGAGTGAATGCGGGGTTGTAAGGTGTTACAACTGTGGAAAGAATGGTCACCTGAGTAGATACTATAAGAAGCCAACGGCTGAAGGATCAGGACCGAAGAAGGCTGGAGGAGAAAGACAGAGGGCGAGTGCCAGAGCGTTCACAATGACGCAGGAGGAGGCTAGGATGGACCCCGATGTTGTGTCAGCTACGTATCTAGTAACCAAACTTTAGCCTCTGTGTTATTTGATTTTGGTGCTAGTAAAAGTTTTATTTCTGCTGCTTTCTATGCTAAATTGCCTGTTAGCAGTAAGAGTATAGATACGCCCTTTGACGTAGAAACTGCCATAGGTAAGTCTACCAGGATTTCTGAGATGATAGAAGGTTGTGACATTGAATTAGAAGGTCATAAGTTTCCTGTTAGACCGTTCGTGATGACTTTAGGTGGTTTTGACGTAGTCCTAGGAATGGATTGGTTGGTGGACTATGAGGCGAACATTATGTGCCGCAAGAAGATGATTCGGTTGATAGCGCCTGACAGGAATACGGTGATGGTTTACGGTGATCGAGTCACTACGATTCTGAAGGCGATTTTGATGGCGGTGGCAGGAAAATGCATGAGGCTGGAAGTGGTGCCTAGTTGCCCTACGTAAAGGATGTGGATACGCCAACACCACAACTAATCGATGTACCGGTTGTGTGTGACTTTCCAGACGTGTTTCCCAAAGACTTACCAGGAGTGCCACCGAACCGCGAGATCGAGTTCTAGATTGACTTGATACCGGGTGCCCAACCTGTTGCTAAGGCATCGTATCGGTTGGCTCCGACTGAGATGAAGGAATTGATGGAGCAACTATAGGAGTTGCTTGATAAGCGGTTCATTAGATCGAGTATCTCTCCTTAGGGTGCTCCGGTCTTATTCGCGAAGAAGAAAGACGGTAGTATGAGAATGTGTATAGACTACCGTGAGCTGAACAAGTTGACAGTCGAGAATCAGTATCCATTACCGAGGATCGATCAATGACCTGTTCGATCAGCTCCAAGGTGTCAGATGGTTCTCAAGGATAGATATTTGATTTGGCTACCATCAGATGAAGGTTAAGGAGCAAGATATTCCTAAAACAGCTTTTCGCACACATTAGGGACACTACGAGTATCTTGTTATGTCTTATGGTTTGACCAACGCGCCAGCTGTTTTTATGGACCTGATGAATCAAGTGTGTTGGCCAATGTTGGATAAATCAGTGATTGTGTTTATTGATGATATCCCGATTTATTCGAAGAGTGAGGAAGAGCATGTCGGGCACGTTCGGGAGGTGTGGAGACGTTGAGAAGAGAGAAGTTGTATGCCAAATTCTCTAAGTGTGCGTTCTGGTTGCGCGAGGTTTAGTTGTTAGGTCATGTGATAAACCTCGAGGGGTAATGGTGGACCCGACAAAGGTGGAAGCGAAGATTTAGTAGTTTATTCTGATGCTTCCTACTCGGGGATGGGATGTGTGTTGATGCAGAAAGGAAAGGTTAGAGCCTATCATCCAGACAATTGAAAGTTCATGAGGTCAATTATCCTACTCCTGACTTGGAGCTAGCAGCCGTGATCTTTGCGTTAAAAATATGGAGGCGGTATCTATACGGGATGAAGTGCACCATATTTAGCCGAGATACATAGGGCATTTCCGAATCATTGCTAGAGTAGGAGAGGTGGCCTATAGATTGGAGCTACCAGATGAGTTAAGTGGAATTCATCCGACATTCCATGTATCTCATCTAAGAAAATGTTTAGCAAAAGAGGATATGGTTGTACCACTGGAGGATATCGAGGTGGATGAACGACTCAATTATGTGGAGCAACCAGTGGCAATCGTTGATCGTAAAGAGAATAGGCTAAGAAATAAAGTGGTCCCACTTATGCGCGTACAATGGAAGCATAGAAATGGATCTGAGTCTACGTGGGGGACCGAAAAAGAGATGAGACAGCATTACCCATGTTTGTTCGAGGAATAACAGATTTCGTGAACGAAACCTAAATAAGGGGGTGGACTTGTAACACCCGTTATTATAAAGAAAAAGAAAGAAGAATAAAGTGAAGAAAAAGAAAGAAAAGATATTTTACCCAAGTTGAAGGGTAAAAAGTGTCCAAAAGGACAAAATGTTTGAAAAAGTGGGTGTAAAAGGTGATGGCTGCCCATCACATCCTACATACCCATTTCTTTCGGGTTTCTTGAGAAAAAGAAAGAGAGAAAGCAGAAAGTTCGGTTCTTTGAAGAGCAAGAGCAGAAAGTTTGAATTCAATGTAAGAATTCATGTGTTTATGATGTTCTCAACTGGTCTTAGCCTCGGTTATATGCTTATGAATGTTTGTGTGTGTTCGGGTGTGTGTTTCTGGTGGGCTTTAGGTGTTGAACTTGTAGCAACGGGTTTGAAGGAAGTCTTACCCGAAGAGGCTGCTAAGGTGAGTTTTAGAACCCCTCTTTTACATGTTTTAACTGATTTTGGGACTGAAAATACATGAATGTACGTTTTTATAAAACTGGGTTTCATACCCATATGTATGAATGTGTGTATGTTGCCGGTGGGGTCTGATTTTAGGCTATGTATATGTGTGATGATGTTATGGTTGTGTTTCTATGGCTTAGAATGTAAGAATTAAGCTTAGAACATGATAGATGGTGTTTGGGGACCTAATTATGTTGTTAAGTGTGCCCTAGGCTGCTCATACGCCCAAACAGTAGCTCATACGCCTAACCCTAAATAACTGCTTAAGTGTTCCAAATGCGGATGAGTAAAGAGGAAATGCGGATGAGCATTGACAAATGCAGATGAGTAAAAGTCAATGCGAATGAGTAAAGAGGACATGCGGATGAGCATTGACAAATGCAGATGAGTAAAAGTCAATGCGGATGAGTAAAAGTCAATGCGGATGAGTAAATAGGAAATGCTGATGAGCATTGACAAATTCGGATGAGTAAAAGTCAATGCGGATGAGTAAAAGTCAATGTGGATGAGTAAAGAGGAAATGCGGATGAGCATTGATAAATGCGGATGAGTAAAAGTCAATGCGGATGAGTAAAGAAGAAATGCGGATGAACAAAGGTTAATGCAGATGAACAAAAGTTAATGCGGATGAACAAAGGTTAATGCAGATGAACAAAGGTTAATGTGGATGAACAAAAGTTAATGCGGATGAACAAATGCGGATGAACCAAAGTTAATGCGGATGAACAAATGCGGATGAACCAAAGTTAATGCGGATGAATAATGCGGATGAACAAAAGAAATGCGGATGAACAATAGGAAATACGGATGAACACTTAGAATATTTTCTGATTTCTGGGGGAAAAGTGTTATGTAGGCTTTGACTTGGGAGATTCCCGGGGGCATAGTAAGTTGACTTTTTGAAGTCATAGATGATGTGATGGCCATTGTATGATGATGATATGATGTATGATTGATGCTTATGTGTGACGGTATGTATGATATATGTTATGTATGTATGATGATGCCCTGTATGGTGATGATGTATGTTTATGTTTATGTTCCTATTATGTATGATTATATTCCCGTGGCTTTACGTTGAATGATGAATGAATTGAAAGTATTATCTAACGTAAAGTGGAAGATAAAGAAAAAGAGGAACATAATGATAGAATGCATGCATTAATGAGAGAGAACGTAAAGAAAGCCTTGCAAGCAAATTAAAGGAGGTTCACAACTCATTGAGAGTTGTTAACTCAACTGTGTGTGTATTTACAGCGTGCGATTTTGGCTAACTCATAAGGGTCCATACACACCTTAAGAGTTCAGTCTTGGTGACTGCTCCAATACATGAGATTTCCTAATTACTGTGTGTATATCTATTTACAGCGTGCGATTTTAGCTGACCCATAAGAGTTCACACACACAGGGGGAGTCTATCCTAGTGACCACTCCATAGGTGCAATATGTGCAATACGTGCGATACGTACGATACGTGCGATATGTGCGATATGCGCGACATGGGGTACTTGTCGCTAAACCCTAGATGATATGACCTAGTGCTTAAGAGGTGTTAAGCATATGACAAAACCTAGGTAAAAGCGAAAAGATAATAAAGTACGAAAAGTGCGATAAGTATGAAATGTACTAAACGAACGATGATGAAGATAATAATGATTACCTTGATGTACGTATGATGTGTGATCACGTGCGATAGTAATGAAAAAGCTTTTAACGAATGGAAGGTAATGCAATGTTTTTATAAAATTAGAACTCACTCAGCAACACTGACTTTTATGCATTTTCCAGTTGGCAGGTGAGCGTTGCCGAGGATGGTACGGGGCAGATCCTTGGCGTTTTTGGATGGCATCCATTTGATAGAACTATGACATTTTTTGTGATGTAATGCAAATAACGATGTTTTGTAACCAATCAACAATGTATTATTTTGCAAAAATGATTATAATGAAATGGATGTTTAAATGTTTCTGCTGCAATGATTTCTTTATGTTAATGAAAATATATGTTTTATGTGCGATGATTGACCGGCTGTGAGCGTCCGGGAACGGGGCATTACACCCTTTGCTAAGAATTTTATGTTTCATAAGAAAATAACAGATATTAAGGTGATGATGATTGTATTGAAAATGCTTTTGAAAACAACTTGTTTGAACTTGATAAAGTTCATATAAATGATGATGTTTCTGATGTATTAACTAAAACTTTAGCAAGGGAGAAGTTAAAGATTTATTGTTGTGTCACCATGATGGTGAACTCTTCCTCGTAAGCCCAAAAAATGAGATTTATTGGTCAATTTTGGCCACTTGGGAGAGCCCAATTTTTTAGCTCAACTTCTTTACTTAATTCAAATATAAGAGCGAAAGTTAAAAAGATCAGAAGATGAGAGCACTTGTTTTAGCACTCAACAAAAGAAGAAACCATATAGAAGGCAAGAAACGGGTAATTCCCGTCATTTTTAGATCTAGCTACAGAGATTGGTTAATTTCTAGAGATTGAATAGTTGGATCATTAAGAAATTTAGATAAAACCTTCAAAACACTTGGGCGACCTTATCCAACAATGGGTTTGTTTCAATCTCGTCCGAAAGTTGGGTTTTGAAAACCCTATTTGAAGTTGTAGATTTGGGTGACAATTCTCCTTTTGTACCTTTGTTTGATTCCATATGCTTGATGTTAGTTGATTGCAAGTATATAATATTCGTTGTATGCCTTTAATATACTTATAGAATACTTTTGTACTGCTGATTTTGGTAATAGTGGATTTTAAGAGGCTCTAGTAAATCTGTGGTTTCACTCTCGTATTGAGATGTTTTTCATGCTAAAATTTGGTATCTTCTCTTTGTTGCACTTGTATATCATATTTGTTTACAACCTCACATGTTAATTTGGGTTGGGGAAGTTTAACCAAACGAGGTTTATTCCGCTACGTGTTGTCTATCGTTTGGGGTGAGTTGTATGACTTTTAAGCCCATCATTCATGGAGCATAATACTATGAAGAACTTGAATCGGTTTTCTAATTACGTTAAGTTCTTAAACTTAACCAAAACAAAAGTAGATTGTTCAGGTTAGAGTGGAGGAAACAACCATCCAAATTGTGGAGGAAACAAAAGTAGAACTCCTTTGAAGAATTTTATACCAGGTAGTTGAAATTCTTCAGTTCCCTAAAAGTTAGAAATTTTTTATAGAGGACTTTTGGGGTTGTTTGTTCACAGAATGTTTCTATTGATTGGGATCGTTCAATGTAATTGGAATTCATGAGAATTAGAATCAATTCCGATCAAAACTTTATGTTGTGTGTGGTTATAAAAAATATGAATGGTATTGAATGTCTAGATATATTAAGTGACAACATTACACATCACCCCTCCCTATTTTCCAAACATGATTTCTAGTGGAATACATTCCAATTACTATGAATACAGTGAACTAAACGCGACTTAAGTGGTAAAATCACTTCCTTCTCCACTTTGAAATCTAAAGGTATTACTATTCAAAATTTCTCATGCTCTTTGTGTGGTTTAGAGGTTGAGGATCAGGTCGTCTTTTGGCCGGTGTGTGTTCGTCACATCAATGTTATGGGAAGTGTGTGCTTAGCGTATCCTAAATTTTGTTACGAGAAGAGCAAAGCATCTCAGGGCATAGTCTTCAAATAATCACCTTTTCACTTTCCTAATGTACCCATTGTCACTACCATTGATATCGTTAACTATGTTTCTGAAACCATAATGTGGTAGTAGTATTCGTTAGTTTTTTCTTTTCATTGATGATTTATCTTTTAATCCTTGAGCCAGATGCATTGTCTTTATTTTCTCACTTCTTTTGAAATCAGTTATAAGATTCTTTATTAATTAGGAAGAAAGTGCATAAACTTGTTAACAAGAAAACTGTTGCTTAGTCATCTATCAAGAGCGATCCAACAAATTTAAAAAATAAGCTATGGTTTAGGCTTACTTATTCTAATAGGTTACCAAAAAATAAAATTTATTATATAATCCATTCTTAATCTAAGCCAAATGTTAGTCCACTAAAAATGTATTTCTTTTGACGTGAGCCCTTTTTCAAAGTCCATTCAGAAATATTTTTTATCAAAACACTTAAATTAGTTTGTCTTTATAACTCCTCGTTCATGAATAATTTTACTATTAATTAATTTTGTAAAGTTTAGAATACTAATTAATTTTGTAAAGTTTAGAATACTCCTATTTTGTCTTTACAATACTTACATTGAGTTTGGTTGGTAAGAATCTGTTGAACTTAGAATTTAAATTTCATTCTCAACATATCTAGTTGAGAAATGAATTGGAATTAAAATTGTAATTGTAATTAATTCTCTCAAATTCATTCGAATGAAAAATTTTAAAATTCTTCCAAATATTGAATAATTTCAAATTCTACCGACCCCGCTCCACCACCGACAGCCACCTATCACCATGCCAGTTGCCAACCAATGACCTCGACCGCCGACCACCGCCGACCCCCCCCCCCGACCCTGACCGCCGCTGCCCCCGATCGACACTGTAACACCCGGTTATTTATGCATTTTGAAGCCGACGAATGAAGAAAAAGAAATAAAGTCTAAAGTCGAGGGACCAAACTCACCAACGAGAGAAAGTTGGGAAAGTTGGAGTATTTAAGGGAGAGGGCAACCTTTTACCCTCTCCCCACACCAATATTTTCAACCAAGAAAAGAGAGAAGAGAGAAAGGAAGAAAAGAGGAAAAGTGTTGGTTCGAGCAGCCAAAATCGTTGAGAAGCGAGTCAAATCGAAGCTCTACTTGTTGTGGTCGCTTGTGTGAGTTCTAGGACCCCTCTTTTACTTGTTTTCAAATGATTTTAGGGCTGGAACACATATGAAAATCAGGTTTTTGAGTGTGTGCATGTTTGACCCGTTTGTGTATGTGTATGTATGGTATGATGCGTTTGAGTCTTGATTGTGAGCTTGTGTGTGCTTGAATGGTGTTGTGGTATGCATCCCTAAGGTTTAGGATGGTCGATTTGGGCGTAAAATGGGTTTAGATGAGTTTGGAGGCCGAAAACCCTCGGCTGCAGTCGGGATGAACTGCATTCTGCATTAGCTAGGGCTAGGCGACCGACTGGAGGTCGAATGGAGGCCATACGGCCGAATAGGGTGCGATTGAGGTCCATTCGCACGATTGAAGGTCCATTCTTACGATTGAAAGGCCAGTCGCATGGAGGTCATGCGATTGAAGGTCCAGTCGCATAAGTGTTCATCCGCATTAGTCCCATTCGCATGAGTTCCATCCGCATTAGTCCATTCACACGATTGGGTGTTCATTCGCATGAGTATTCACCGCATTGGTTCATTCACATGATGTTCAGTCGCATGGAGGCCATGCGACTGAAGGGTGTCCATACGCCTGAATAGGGTTGTGCACCTGAGGAAAGTGTAGTTTGACTTCTGACTTTCGGGGGAAAGTGCAGATGTAAGTTTTGACGTAAAGGTTCCCGTAAGAGCATGTAAGATGACGATTGGGGCCTTAGAGTGCACGTAGGGCATGATGATGATGATGTTTCATGTTTATGCATGATATGTATGTATGATTTTGCCCTGTATGATGTTGATGTATGTGTATGATATGTTCCTTATTACGACGTATGTTTATCTGTCCTGTGGCTTTGCGTGTTATGTTAATGAATGAACAGAAAGTATTATGTAACGTAAAGCGAAAGATAATGAAAGAGGAACATGATGAATGAATGCATGCATTAATGAACGAATAAATATAAGAAGGCTTGCAAGTAAATGTATGAAGGTGCACACCCGATGAAGGTGTTAGCTCAACGGTGTGCGGGTTAGCTACCCCGAAGGATGCACACTTGGGTCCAATCTTTGTGATTGACCATATGAATGGGATCCTTGCTGCTTGCCCTAGGTGCTAGAGTCAGCTTCGTGCACAATGTTCGAGGTCTATGAAAGACCTCAGGCTCAATTACCCGCTTCGTGCACAATGTTCGAGGTATAGCATAAGGCATCGATCCAGAATGAAAGAGAAAAGATAAATGGTGAATGTACTTGCCCTAGGTACTGGAGTCAGCTCCGTGCCCAATGTTCGAGGTCTATGAAAGACCTCAGGTGTGACATCCGTCACCTTAAGGTCCGTCAAACGACATAAATAAACATAGAAATATTTTAATTATTCTTCCTTTTCTTCATGAACTCCTGCTTTAAGGAATCATGTCTGCTTATTTTCCTTGTGCATGTACTTCCTTCGAGAACGTGTGTTAAGCATAAAACTTTTATAAATTTCATCACCATTACCACAAATATATCATTTTTTCTTTTATTTCGACCATTGTCATTAATAAAACCATTTTAGACTATCAAATGCCATTAAACACGCTTTTAACCTTAATATAACGAACATTTTAAGGTCGTAATCAACCGAAACAAATTTTGGAAACTCGAGGGTTAAGTGCAGGGACTAAACTTGTAATTTTGCAAACTTGGGCTGGGTATATAAACCCCAATCCCAGCTATTCCTCACTCACTTCATCTTCTTCACCTCTTCACTCCCTACACACACATTTTCTTCATTCTAGCACCAAAATCTACCCGTGCGGTCTCGTTTTCGTCGCCTAGTCTTCATCTACAGCCTCATCTACTCATTTCTAGTAGGTAGACAACTTTGGTTGTCTCTTTTCTTGTCTTTTTATGGCTGTCCAACTAGGGTTTCGGGTGTTCGGGTTCAACCCAAGCACATGAGGTCGTGTGGGTGCGTGTGAGGTCTTTCTGCTTGTGTTTCATGTTTGTGTATGTTTGTTGAGTGTTTCTGGAAGTCCTTATGGTGTAAAACTCACGTTAGAGCAGCTCGGGGGCTGCTCAGCTCGACCACAGTCGCGATTCTGCAGTTCAGGCGACTGGGTTTGTCATGCGATTGAGCCGTGCGACTGAGTGAGTCGTGCGACTGAATCATGCGTCTAAGTCAATCGTGCGACTGAGTTGTGCGACTAGGCATGTCGTGCGACTGAGTCGTGCGACTGGGTGTTTGTATGCGATTGAGCCGTGTGACTGAGTGAGTCGTGCGACTGAATCATGCGTCTAAGTCAATCGTGCGACTGAGTTGTGCGACTAGGCATGTCGTGCGACTGATTCGTGCGACTGTGTGTTTGTGTGCGATTGAGTCAGGTGACCGACTGAATGTATGCGATTTTGCGTGTTTCGCACGACTGGAGTCCAATCGCACGAATGAAGGTTCAATCGCACGAAAGTAGCTAATTCGCACGATTGAGGGTTGATTCGTGCGCATGGAGGTTGGGTCGTGCGAATGTGTGTGTTGTGTGGTGCGACTGAGTCCAATCGCATGAATGAAGGTTCCATCGCACGAAAGTAGCTAATTCGCACGATTGAAGGTTGATTCGTACGAATGGAACGTGGGTCGAGCGTCTAGTCCTGTTGTGTGACTGATGATGAGTGTGAATTTCCCTTGAACGTCTGATGATGATAAGGCAACATCAGTAAAAGTGTCATTGCTTGACCCCAAAGATTAAAGTCAACGCTATCAACATGCACATACTATTTCAATTGAAATAAACCTAACATTTTACAATTACCGACAACCCATTTGAAACTACAAATACTTAACAAGAGTCATCTTTCATAACAATAAGATCTTTACAAGGATGTCATAAGCAATGACGACTACTCGTAGTACTTGGATCTACATAAGATCTGATACGTGTGTCCGTTTGTGTGTGTGTGCCACCCACGACCGAACCGATACAACCCGAACCGACCAAACATTACTATACGCTTTATACATGTCATTAATTCTTGACAATAACTGTCAATAGGTGTTTGACCGATCATTGCATTCCACTGTTGGAAATCTCGATCTTTCATACTTACCACTTAACATGTGAGTTTCGTGGCCCCTTTTACGCTTATATTACTTTACAAACATTTACAAACATGGGGGAAAAGTATGCTCGCCCGTTTTCTATGCTGTACAACATACATACAATTTTCATACAAGGAATCAACGTGATACTGTGTTGCAAGTACTTATCTGATACATGCTTGGGTCTGCTGTGTGGTTCTATCTTTGCAACTATTTAATTCCAGTGTGGGAACCGACGGTTAGGTATTGGTAGTACTATTGGGTTGACACCCCCACCCCTGTTCGATGGTATACTAGTTGGTACCATCAGTGGCCAGGAACGGGCCCTTGGGTGAATATATGCCGACAATTTCTTTGTGTACGTCGCTAGGTTTGGTTGCAAAGCTCATGTCATGTGATTTTACTTGTGTATATAACTGTATTCACGGTATTCCATATCATTTACTTTATACAGCATCATTTACACTTTTATTACTTAAACCTGCGAGCTCACCAACAATTTTGTTGACCATTTTGAGCATATCTTTTCAGGTGATCATGCTAGCTGAGATTCTAGGTGTGCTGCCTTAGTGGAGACCCTAGGATGCATTTTCGGGCTAAACTTGTCATTTTGAAAACAATTGATGTATCTGTTTCAAACAACATTATACCTTGTAACTTGTTCCCGGGTTATGGGAATTGCATACAATGTTTTTACCTATGTTTATCTTATATCATGTTTATGCTTATGGCTATGTTGTCGTGAATACTGACTAAACACGACACAAGTCCCCTTGTTGTCGGGTGTCGTCATGACACGCATGTCATTATTATTATTATTGCATCTCTATCGCTTACCATGTGTTATGACGATTCCCGTCTCGTCGCAACCCCGTGTTTCCGCTCTTAGCGGGGGTGTGACATTAGGCCCAGTTACCCGCTTCGTGCATAATGTTCGGGGTAATGTACATGTCACTGGAAGTGATGAATGAACAAATGAAAGCAAGAATGTATGAAAGAATGAAAGTTAACGTATAGGTGATGAAGATAATAATGATATTATCTGTGTATACGTATGATGTATGATCGCATGAAAGTAAAGAAAGGTTTTAATGAAAGTAAAGTATGTTTTATTTTATAAAACTATAACTCACTCAGCAACGCTGACTTTGATGTGTTTCCAGTTGGCAGGTAATGATTGCTGAGGATGGCACGGGTGGCTACTCGACACTTTTGGGATGGCATTCTTTTGATTAATGTTTTTGCATTGTAATACGAACAAACTATTTTGTAATGAATGTTGTATTAATTTGCAAAAGCATTTATATGAAAATGAAAGATTATTTTTTGTGTTCCGCTGCGATGTTTATGAAATACGAATGTAAATATATGTTTTGTGTGTGATGAGAATCCAACTGTAAGCGTCCCGGGAATGGGGCCTTACAAGTTGGTATCAGAGCCAAAGTTTAAGTGAAACGGGTAACTTTTCAAAATAAACCTTAACTTAAACTGAGAATGGGATGAAAAAGGAATAGGATGCCAATCTGAGTAGTTGCGTGCCATCAGGTATTTTCATAAAGTTAACCGGTTTTATGTGCGCATGGTATGTGGTTATGTGATGTATGTAGGTTAAATACTGATGTAGTCAAGACAGATAATGCTTGGGGTATGAAGAGTAAAGTAAGTGGCTAATCACAACTGGCCACTGTAATTAGGGACTTACTATACTTGAATAAACTGAGCTGTTCCCTTAAATGACCGTGTTGGTATCTGAATTTTTCAGTGTGCGTGTGATGGCCGGTGGTAGATCTTCAAAAGCTTCACGGGGTGGAGGTCACGGTGCTGAACCGTGACCCAAGAGAGGGAGACCCAGAGTTGAGAAGGTGGTTCATGAAGAACCAGAGACCCCTCATCCGGAGGGTGGCGACGAGAGCGCCAATTTGAGAGCCTCAGTGAAGGAGACTGTTGTTGTAGAAGTTCATCAAGTCATGCAGACGATCTTACCGTCTGTAGTGACTGTAGTTATCAAGGCGGTACGGGAAGGAGAGAGGAAGGAAAGAAGTAGACCTGCGGGCGAAAGGAGACAGCCCGAGACTGAGATGGTTTTGTCTAACGACGAAGAAGAAGAGGAGGAAGAAGAGCCTGCGCCGGAGGCGGCACGAGGCTGCAACTATGGGGCATTTATGAGATGTAAACCCCCTACTTTTGACGGTAACGGCACTGCTGGTGCTGCTCACCGGTGGGTGAGGGAAATGGAGGTTGTACTTGATATCAGTGAGTGCCGAGAGGACCAGAAGGTGAAGTTTGCTACCCACTCTTTCATGGACTCAGCTCTATGTTGGTGGGACAATATTGTCCAAGCTGAGGGTAGTAGGGCCATTAGGAGAATGAGATGGTATGAACTGAAAAATTTGGTGATTGAGGAGTTTTGTCCTCATCGGGAAATGGACAACGTTGAGAGGGAGTTTTTGCAATTAGAGGCAGGAACGATGACACACCAAGAGTACACCACAAAGTTCAATGAGATGGCATGTCTGGTGCTGGATCAAGTGACGCCTCTGTCACGGAAGATTAAAAGGTACATCCAGGGTTTGCCAGCGGACATTCGCAGGCACATGATCGCCGCCCGACCGAGCACGTTTAGGTCAGCGGTGGATCTAGCAGAGAGACCGTATGATGAGAGGACTCTGGTGGTGGTGGCTGAAGGTAGTCGGAAGGGTGGAGGTGATAGAAACTGGAATGGGAAGAGATTTGGTCGGGGTGGTGCCTCGACGAGTAACAAGAAGGCATGGGTGGACGACCGCCATGTAGCCACACCGGGTATGGGATCAAAAAAGTGTGGCAAGTGCGGTAAGGAGCACAGTGGCGAGTGTAGATGGGGGTTGAATGTTTGTTTCAAATGTGGAAAGGCTGGTCATATGGCTAGAGATTTCAGGGGTGTGAGGTGTTTCAACTGTGGAGAAAGTGGTCATATGTGTAAAGATTGTAAGAAGCCAAGGGCTGAGGGTTTCAGGGCGAAGAAGACGGGGAGTGAAGGACCAAGGGCGAGTGCCAGGGCATTCACCATGACACAGGAGGAAGCTAGGACGGACCCTGATGTTGTGTCCGGTACGTTTCTAGTGAACCAAACTTTAGCTTCTGTGTTATTTGATTCGGGTGCCAGTAAAAGTTTTATTTCTGTTGCTTTCTGTGCTAAGCTGCCTGTTAGTAGTAGACGTGGCGATGCCCCCTTCGATGTAGAAACTGCCATAGGTAAGTCTACCAAGATCTCTGAGATGATAGAGAGTTGTGACATGGAACTAGAAGGTCATAAATTTCCGGTTAGACCCTTCATGATGACCTTAGGTGGTTTCGATTTGGTTCTTGGGATGGACTGGTTATCAGACTTCAAGGCAAACATTGTGTGTCGCAAGAAGATGATTTTTCTGACAGCGCCTGATGGGAGTTCGGTTACTGTCTATGGAGATCGGGTTACCACGATTCCGAAAGTGGTCTTGATGGCGGTGGCGGGAAAGTGTATGAGGCGTGGATGTAGCGCCTATTTGGCCTATGTAAAGGATGTGGATACGCCAACACCACAACTGTCTGATGTACCAGTTGTGTGTGATTTCCCAGACGTGTTCCTGGAAGACTTATTAGGAGTGCCACCTGGCAGAGAGATTGAGTTTCAGATTGATCTGATACCGGGAGCCCAGCCTGTTGCCAAGGCACCGTATCGGTTAGCTCAGACAGAGATGAAGGAATTGATGCAGCAGTTGCAAGAGCTACTCGATAAGGGGTTCATTAGACCGAGTATCTCTCCTTGGGGTGCTCCGGTCCTGTTTGTATAGGATAAAGACGGTAGTATGAGAATGTGCTTTGACTACCGCGAGCTGAACAATTTGACGGTGAAGAACCGATACCCCTTACCAAGAATAGATGATTTGTTTGATCAGCTGCAAGGTGCCAATTGGTTTTCAAGGATAGATCTTCGATCTGGTTACCATCAGTTGAAGGTGAAGGAGCAATATATCCCTAAAACAGCTTTTCGCACGCGCTACGGTCACTACGATTTTCTTGTCATGTCTTTTGGTTTGACCAATGCGCCAGCTGCTTTTATGGATCTGATGAACCGTGTGTGTCGGCCTATGTTGGATAAATCAGTGATTGTGTTTATTGATGACATCCTGATTTATTCAAAGAATGAAGAGGAGCATGCAGGTCACATTCGGGAGGTTCTGGAAACACTAAGAAAGGAGAAGTTGTACGCCAAGTTCTCCAAGTGTGTGTTCTGGTTACGCGAAGTTCAGTTCTTGGGTGGTAAATCCTGACGGGATTATGGTGGACCCGACTAAGGTGGAGGCAGTGATGCAATGGAAGTCTCCTAAGACGCCATCCGAGATTCGTAGCTTCTTGGGTTTGGCGGGCTATTATAGAAGGTTTATCCAAGACTTCTCTAAGATTGCTTCTCCACTGACCAAGTTGACCCGAAAGGATATGAAGTTTGTATGGGGTCAAGCTCAAGAGAAGGAATTCGAAGAATTGAAGGCGAGATTGACTCAAGCTCCTGTTCTGTCATTACCCGATGGAAGCGAAGATCTAGTGGTTTATTCTGATGCTTCATGTTCTGTCATTACCCAATGTTCGAGGTCTATGAAAGACCTCAGGACCAGTTACCCGCTTCGTGCATAATGTTCGGGGTAATGTACATGTCACTGGAGTGATGAATGAACGAATGAAAGCAAGAATGTATGAAAGAATAAAAGTTAACGTATAGGTGATGAAGATAATAATGATATTATCTGTGTATACGTATGATGTATGATCGCATGAAAGCAAAGAAGGTTTTAATGAAAGTAAAGTATGTTTTATTTTATAAAACTAGAACTCACTCAGTAACGCTGACTTTGATGTGTTTCAAGTTGGCAGGTAATGATTGCTGAGGATGGCACAAGTGGCTACTCGGCTCTTTTGGGATGACATTCTTTTGATTAATGTTTTTGCATTGTAATGCGAACAAACTGTTTTGTAATGAATGTTGTATTAATTTGCAAAAACATTTATATGAAAATGAAAGATATTTTTTTGTGTTCCACTGTGATGTTTATGAAATACGAATGTAAATATATGTTTTGTGTGTGATGAGAATCCAACTGTAAGCGTCCCGGGAACGGGGCCTTACAGACACCCACCACATTGCCCCCGTCAACCGATCATCCACGCCCCCAACCGCCGACATCACCACCCGCCCCGACTGCCGACCGTCGTCGTCCACCCCCGACTACCGACCGTCAGTCGCCGACCCCCACCGCCACCGCCCTCGACCGCCGACAACCCCGACCAACGCTACCCACCGATGCCGCATAACCCTAACGCCAACCATCGTGGCCACTGTATGCCCTGACCGCCGACCGTCACCACCTCTCACCGTTGATTGTCACCGACCTCTAATGTCGAACCCTGTCTCGACGACGGGCGTTAGCGGTTGATGGCGGTAGTGGGGTACGGTCGGTTTTCGGCAATGGACGCAGTTGATGGTCGCAGTCGATTGTCGGCGGTGGCGGAGATCGGTGGTATGTAGCGGCGAAGATGTTGGTCATTGAGGTGGAGACAGTTCGTAGCGGGTAATAAATTACAATTCCTTTATAAGTGTTTTGTTACTAGAAATGCATTTGGTATTTAAATTCCATAGATTTCAATTTCTTTGAATTTCAAATCCTATGGAAAACATTAAATTCCAAGTATAATTCCTTCGAATTTTAGTTCCAATTCCAATTCCAAAGAATTTTGCAAACCAAACGTCCCCTTATATTTTTAGTTTCTTACCCATCAATTTTTAAATTATTTTTTAGCAGTCATCTAATACTTACAATTTATTCAAAAAAACAATTGATACAAACTCTTTGTTTTTTTTTACTTTTTCACTTATAGTTATTAAAAGTTTAAATGTATTGTTATGACATGGTTATTTTAAGTTTTAATGTAAAACTTCCTATAATAACAAATTGTATGTGATAATACAAGTCAGGAAATACACATGTACAAGTCGTTAAAGCTTATCACATAACGTGCTTATTTTTCAATGTTTCGACGTGACTTCAGTCGCGGGATGATACCTAATTTCAAGTCATTGAAATCGAGTGTTACAAATTTCAAGAGGCCCGCTACCTTGCGCTTCTTTAATATGTTAGAAAATTTAGTGAAAAGTATGGTTTTTCACTTGTTTTTGACTAATGATTATTTATATTTGATAATACAATAATTATTTATTAGTGTGCTTGTATTCTTCTATGCAGGAGGATCACAACCAATCAAATTGTGTTCATAACAGAGCTAAGATGAATAAGATATCGATACTTAAAGTTGACGAAATATGTGAAAGTGGTTAGTTTTGTCTCATATTAGTTGTGTGATACATACAAATCTTGAAGTGGTGGAGTTTATAAGAGGTTTTTAGTCATGCATTGAAAAATTATAAGACCTTTGGAATGAATTTCTTATAATCACTAAGTACAAGATTAACTCGTGTTATTACGAGACACTTGTCATAATATTATTAATAAAAACTTAGTTATATCTTTGTGAAACTGATAGATGATCATACAATATATAGAATGATATCTTCCTTTTTGTTTTTTTGATAGAATTTTAATAATTTACAAAAACTATACTACTCAAACCAAAAACAGAATGCTCATGCTTTTATCTTCTAGATCACTATCTTCTTATTTTTCTATCTTTTTCATGACATTTCTTATCCAGTGTGACCTTTGGTGAGAGGACATTCTTCAGAATACAACATACTGCTTTGGTTGTTGAACCCAACTACAACATTTTCGTTTGAAAGGAGACATGGAATTTGTTTTAAAGGATTTTTATTGAACATAATCATCAACCACCATTCAACATTTTTGTTAGTTCATTATGCAGACAAAGATAAAGTTATGAAGAATCTTTACGGTTTCAAGATTCTAATGAAGGAAGTTCTCTATGAAAACTACAGTTTGATATAGTTTCGAATCATGTGAACTTTGTTATTACTTACATTTGCAACTTTGTGTTTTCCATAAAAATGTGATTATTATTTTATTAAATGTTAACAAAAGTGAACCCATATCCTACACGTCACTCGTTTGTTTTAGTTTTGCATTTGCGTTTTTTTTATTTGCAAATTGCTAGTTGTTTATTTGTTTTAGCTTTTTACTTGTTATAGTTTATTAGAATATAGAATTATTGAATCAATTAGGATTTGCTTTGAATAACCGATTTAGGAATAATCAACTAGTACTTGTGCTTCAAAATAGATGAGAGTTTTTAACGATAAAGTTTAACACGACCTCCAATTTTATTTTCGCTTTAGGCCTCTAAAAGCATTAAACACGCCCATGATCATTTGAGATCTTTTACTAGGGAGTTGAATCAGGCGTATCTTGGGTAAGATTTTCTCCTTTCTTAGCGAAGAAAAATAATATTTATCAGGAAGATTATTGTTTTCTCCGACTTCTTATGTACCCTCATCTGGGACGCTGAGAGCGTCGAGTGTCTCTTTTGCAAAGTTGCAGTTCTCAACAGAGTGGTAGACGTCGTTTGACAAAACTTTCTTCATAGCCAATATTATGGCGTATATCAGTAGAGATCAGAGTAGAAAGAGTGTTGGATAGTGGATACGCTTATGGCAAGTTTTTTTGAGTAAACAACCAACTAAAACAACAAATTAATTTGAAAACTCTGATGGATCTCACTTACAAATCTAGGCACTGTATTACAAGTTTTGTGAAGCTTTCAAGATTAAGCCTATGTAGATTCTGTTTTCTGTATAAAAGCTCTTTAACTTGACTGTTATTTATCGTCTCTATCTTGTGATATCATTTTTTACGAATATTAGCATATCATAGAACGAGTCTTGATTTCTTTGAGTGCATGACTTGGATTAATAGTGATATTTGTTGTTATAAATCTAAGTGAAAAGCAATTGTAAATATTTATGTTATGTTGATAGGATTGCTATTGAAATCAAATGTAAACATCAATAGTGTCATTGTTCAAATTGTTGATTTGAATTATTATCAACCAATAGCAGGAACTATTCTTATCTACTACCAAGCGACTAACGTCAAATGTTAATTCAGTTCAATAAGATCCTAAATAACATAACTTAGTGAACTAATGTTACCTTAAAAGCTCAAATAAAATTCAGATTAATAATAATCTACATGTGGAAGTGAAACATACGCGAGAGATCTTATTTGCTTCCAACCAACTCATACATTTTTAATGAAATATTCTTTTTTAATCATCAAAAAAACCCAGAAAATGTTACTACTAATAACACAAACAACATCATCATCAGATCTTTCTCAGAAGCTTAATCCTTGTACTTCATGTCGGCCAATGAGAACCCGGGCATGTCAAACGAGCCAGAAAACTTCTCAACATCAGCCTTAAGTTGTTCAATTTCCTTGTTGTTGATCAAACCCTTGTTGAAATCCTTCAACAGTTTCCCAAATTCCTTCTGGATGTTCAAAGTGATCTGAATTGCGCGGTGAAGAAACTCGCCAATTTGTTCAAAGTCCTTCTCAACCAAACCCCTTGATGTCATTGCAGGTGTACCTGCCAACACACATTTGATTCATTCAAGAAACACCATCCAAAACACACACTAAATAAAGAATTACATATGTGTTACAAGATCATACCAATGCGAACACCTCCAGGAGCCAAAGCACTGCTGTCACCAAACACAGCATTCTTGTTGACAGTAATGTTAGCAAGATCACAAAGCTTCTCCACCTTGTTTCCTGCAAAAAGAAAGCAACTAAAATATGAATCTTTATGATACAATGTTGGGATGTGAACCATATGACCATCATGAGCCATGATCAATGAGCCATGATCAATGAGCCATGAGCACTAACCGGTCAAGCCAAGGGGCCGAAGATCCCACAAAACAAGATGGTTTTCAGTTCCACCAGTGACAAGCTTGTAGTCCTTGCTCATCAAGTAGTTACCAAGGGCAACCGCATTGGCTCTAACTTGCTTAGCATAGGCCTTGAACCCAGGTGACATTGCTTGCTTCAATGCAACGGCTAATGCACCGATCTGGTGGTTGTGGGGGCCACCTTGAAGGGCTGGGAAAACAGAGAAATTGATCTTGTCCTCAAAGTCATAAACCGCATCCTCTGGTTGACCCTTCTTTGGTGGTTTAGGACCTTTGCGGTAGAAGATCATACCGGCTCTGGGTCCCCTAAGACTCTTGTGAGTGGTGGTTGTCACTACATCACAGTACTCGAATGGATCTGCAGCTTCCTATCAAACCCAAACAAATCCTATTTAAAGATCCAGTAAAGCATTTTCAAATCTTGAATCAAGGTAGCAACTTTACATAGATTCAGCTCTTAAATCTTCTAGATCTGTGTCAAAGTAAAACCCTAATGTAGATCATGTAGCATTTCAATCAGCATTGTAACATGTAAAACTATATGTTCAATTGCTAATTCAGAACAAATTAACCTTCAAATGCTGATCTGAAACTCAAACCCGCATCAAATCAAGACCATAATTTCATACAAATAACAGATCAGGGGAACAAATAAGCAAACCTGAGCAGCAACAAGGCCACTGATATGCGCCATATCACAGAGCATCAAGGCACCACACTTATCAGCAATAGATCTAATCCTCTTATAATCCCAATCCCTAGGGTACGCACTCCCACCACAAATGATCAATTTGGGTCTAAAATCCAAGGCCTTCTCCTCCATCTTCTCGTAATCAATATAGCCAGTGGTGGAATTCACCTTATAAGGCAAACTCTCGAAGTAAATCGAAGTGGCGGAGATCTTCTTCCCACCGGAGGTATAATACCCATGAGTCAAATGCCCACCCGACGGCAAATCAAGCCCCATGATCCGATCATGAGGGTTCAACAAAGCCGTATAAGCGGCGAAATTGGCGGGAGAACCGGAGTAGGGCTGAACATTGACGCCCCATTTGGTGGGATCTAAGCGGTAGGCTTGAAGGGCGCGACTGCGGCAGAGGTTCTCGATCTCGTCGATGAACTCGTTGCCACCGTAGTAGCGGTTGCCGGGCATGCCTTCGGAGTACTTGTTGGTGAGGGGGCTGCCCAGGGCTTGGATGACGGCGAAGAGGTGAAGTTTTCGGAGGCTATGAGCTCGATGCCGCGGCACTGGCGGCGTTTCTCCTTTTCGATGAGGTCGAAGATCTCGGGGTCGGCGGCGTCGAGGGCGGTGTTGCCCCACACGTTGACGGGATCCATGGCGGATAACGGTGGTTGTTGTGGTTGTGGTGGTGGTTGTGGCGGTGATTGGCTTTTGGTGTTGGTTGTGGTACGAGTGTTGTGGAAGGGGTGAGGGGGTTTTAATAGGCGAATGGAGGTTTGGGATGGTGCAGATTTAGTCCTTCAGGTTTCGGTGGTTTTCTGTTTTTGTCACTGACTTGGTTTATTTTGTGTGTTTGGGTTGTGGCTTTATGGGGTTGGTGTGGTGAGACACTGAAGTTTGTTTCCTTAGTTAAAGGACACTAAAGTGTTTAGTTGTGTTGTCTTAAAAGTAAAGCGACTTTGTGTGGACAAATCATTTCAGGTTCTTCATATCATTTTACTTAGCATGATTTTTAATAGTAATGTTTGACTTAATTTACTCTACTCTAAGCAAGTGAAAGAAACTAAAAAAAGTCGGGTTTTTAAATAGAATGAACTAAAAAATGAGAATTTTGATAATCTTTTGTTCTAAATTTTCTCTCAAAATAAACATGTTTTAAGAAAAACTAATCCTACTTCAAAATTTTCTCCTTATATTCTTTAATCTTAGGGGTTTTTTTAACCGTGAAAACACGAAACTATATAGCATTTTCGGAGGATAGTGGTTGGGGGCCTCTTTTTTTTGTCAGCAGTATTAAATTTTAGTCCGGTCATATAAATTTTTAGTCCAGCAATGTAAATTCATATATAAATATCGAGTTCATCCCTAAACAAAAATAAATTTCGTCCCGACCCCTTTTACGGAAATGTTCAAGGACCATTGAGCATTTGTCTCTTGCTTTTGATTTTTTTACTTAATTTAGTCTTGTTTCTTTTATTTCGTTTATTGAACTTGAGAACACAACTAACAAGCGTTGTTTTACTAAAATAAAAATTTAAGTTATCAAGAGAAATTAGTTTGAAATTATTCAATGGTTTCCATTCAAATCCAACTCTTATAATACAATTCACAAGTATAAAACTTAAAGAATTTTACTGGCCTAAAGCAGTAAATGTTACAGGCTTGATTTCAGTTGTTTTATTTCTAGGGAGTGAATTAGAGACATTATGATGTCATTTTTAAGGTTGGTTTCGATCCCTACAAGTTGAGACGCTTTCTCAATGGTTGGTGGAGGTAGGGTGGGTTGGTGAAAAGGGCACAATGGTCTTTTTGTCTCATCAGCCTTTTGGCTGTTGCTTGTGTGTGGCTTAACTAGTTGTGATATTAAATGACTTTAAAAAGTTTGGGTTTGTTCTTATGCATTTCCGATTTTGCCACTCAACAACTCTCTAATCCATCTTCCATCTTAATTAACATCGTATTTCCATTTTGACCATACATTTAAACATAAATAAACTAATACCATTTAAATTACCTCATGATTATGATCGTTAGTATTTTACTTTCCAACGATGAAAAAAAATTATACATTCAATTAAGAAGAAGAAAAATGTTAGGCAAGTTGAGTTTACTTAGAAGGTTTACACGATTGTATTAGATGAATTGAATATTATACAAACAATTAGGTTTAAGTATTAATGTCGGGTTATTATCCATACTACTATATAAATCAAAACTTTGAGATACAAGTATAAAATTACAAAAAAAATTAAAGAAATAATACAACTTTTTAGCATTATGTACAAGTATTCTATACAATCATTCCAATTTTTTCCTCATTTAATAAATTTCTTCAAATTAATACATATTTTTAATATAATATTTGATAATATGAGATTATTTTATTTACTAAATTACATGTTATATTATCTATAATACCTTAAATTAACAATTAAATTTATTAATAAGTATTATCTTATTTGATATATAACTATATACTTATTAAAAAGCTTTATTATTATAACTAGGTGTGATGCCTCGACGCGCATTGCGTGTCTTGTAAACGGGGGAAACCGAGATCAAACAACCCATCATCACAACCACAAGTTAATTGTTCCGTCGCATCACAAACCTACATGTTAAGACAGGATACAACATAATCGTTAAAGCGTGACTCAAAACTAATTATTGGTTACCTGACATCAATTTTTAGGTTTTATCACAACCCATTTGTGTCCATTTTCGTAATCAAACACCCACCACCAACTATCAAAACCATTCAATAAAGATTTTTGGAGGCTAAGAAACACGACTAGGCTGCGGCTACAATCTAGATGATTGCCATGCCTATACAATCATAGTTTTTGTTTGTTTAGTATCATCACCCATTAATACACAACATAGCAACGTCTCAGAACTGCAATGACGGTATGTGCCACCCAGAACCAAAAGGTCACATCTGCAGAAATGGCATGAAAGTCGATGCGTAGCCACACGCCTGCCGCCTAGCCACCATCGGTGACAACGGAAGGCAATGACAAGGCCGACCCCCAAATCGGCTACCACACCTACCCCCTCTCTCTCTAGAACAACGTGAAACACCTAAATCAAGCCACCACCTAATCAATCGGTGATATAGAGCCACAATAGTCGGTCGTAAAGGGGCACAGCCACCGATGACGATGGCCACCGCCAGCAACGATGAAAACCCGTGTCGTTGTCCACATCGAGTCTCTATCTAAAGCATATTCGTTTGTGTCTCTCTCTGAACAAAAGAGATATAAAAATGACGAAGAGGAGGCTCAATGCAAATATTCCAAAACTTTGTGCCAAACTTAAGACCACTAAAAACCAACTATTCCTCAATCTGGTTTTCTTCATATTATGTAATAATGTAATAATAATAATAATATAATTAAATTTATAAATAAGTATTCTCTTATTTGAATACTTAACTATATAATTACTAAATACTTTTATAATAAGAATGATTATAATAATATATATCTATATTATATATACTATTATATAAAATATTTTATCAGTACACACTTGTAATTTACTCAAAATTTAAGACTCTTAATATAACTTCTTAAATAAAAGGTATAACTTATATATACAATAGTTCGTATTTTCACACATTTAATAAATTTCTCCCAATTAATACATTATATAATGTATATTTATTTTAAGTGTATTGTTAAAGTATACACATTTATTATTTATATTTTTATAACTTAATATTAGTTTATTTAAGTATGTAAATCACTAAATATTTACATATATATATATATATAATAATAATACCCCAAATATATCAATGTTTAAGACACGTCGGTAAAGAGTCTCGATAATATCCTTCAAATCACTATATATAACAAGGGAACTGTTCAAATATAATGTATTTTAAAAATAAAAAGTATATAAAGTATTAAGATGCTAACACGTGTACTTTTTATCAAAATTAGTTTGGGGGCAAATTTGGTAATGTTTTCCATTCTCAAGTTTCATTTTTTTAAATATTTATAACTTTTACATACAAAATAATTTTTTTTAATTACATCATAAAAACGAGCATTTTTTAATATTTAAAATGCGTATAGTGTTGATATAAAAAACTATTTTTTTATACTCATTGTGTAATTTTGTTTGGTCATTGTGTACTCTTTTGAATTGATGAGGATTACACGATTATCTAATTAATATTACACAATAAATTTGAAACATAAGAAGTTGATTTCTTATTATTACGTTATTTGAAAATCATAATTTAAAAAAAAACACAATGGTGAACATTTGTCACACCCCGAGAATCGCAGCAGAAGGTCATGAAACATGGTGATAACGGAAGTTGGAGTTAATCCAAGAATTATAGTCAACGTGATTAATAATACCGTCGGTTATGTAAAACCATACATTTAACGTTCTAAACAAAGTCATGACAGTATTTTATCGGTAAAAAGTTGTACAACTCGAGATTAGATGCAGTACATTGTCTTTTATTCATTAATCTAATAATACTTAAGGACATTTGAAATGTTTGACTCTCCAAATACTTAGCTCGGATATTTCACACAGAGCTTACCTATAACCCTGAAAAGCATGAAGGGTAAAAAAAGTCAATATAAAATTGGTGAGCGATCGGGGTATTCAGTCTTATAAACAATCAGTTTCAAAAATAATATGACGAAACGAGATATAATATACTCAACATAGACTAGCTAGGTACTATGATTAATTCAGGTCATAACTCCATAATCAAACCAAGAAACACGTTGTTGCCCCTCAACAGTCCAAACATATAAATTCCCTCGCAATAATCTAACCAGTGCGACTGGTCGCAAGAGCGAACCATTCTAACCTGATAGATCTACCAATATAGTCTGTGGCCTCCCCGAGGTTAATGATTTTGGGGGGATTTAGGGGCTTAATAGTATACATCTATACCACTAACCCAACTTATACCATCATAAGATATATTAATCCGTTTTGACCATCATATACATTAAAATATAGTTTCTCATGCTTTTCCCCCAAAATAGTTATATAAATACAATATTTAAAATGGGGCTGAAAGACTCACATTGAGTGCAATTAACGAAAAAGCCAACGTGTTAGACTCCGATTAATTAAACCCTAATTATATGCATCATGGTCAATATATGATTATTTATGCTTACGAGAATGCTTTTCACCCAACCTATTTGGTTATTTTAAGAATAAAAATGTCTTTATTATATTAAAATGTTTTGGTCAATTTCTTATAAGAAATTATTTATCTTTCATAAAAGATATGAATTATGACACATCCGCCTTATAAATTAAGATCTAACCCTAACGTATTCTTAATGTTATCACTTAATCACTATCATATTTATCTTATGTTTATTTACTATATTTCTTAACTAGTTAATTAAAGTTACAAAGTCTTAACTTTTCTATTTTGTATTATATATTTCTAGTTGACCTATTTTAATGATAATTTTTATCTATTATTTTGCTAAATAGAGGATTTTTTATATAAAGTTTCTTTTATAAACCCATTGTTATGATCATTTGAGCTTATGTTATCAATAAAAATATATTTGATATTTATTTTTATGAAACCCATTTATTTTAAAATCTAGTTATTTGAAATCATTTTAATAAGGTATGTATATATATATATATATATATATATATATATATATATATATATATATTATTCAGTTTACTTTATTATTATTATTTTTTAGAAAATCTAAAGTCTTTATTTGTCGTTCTAATTGTGTCATTTTATCGTAACGTCCCGTTAGTCCCATATACGGTCTATATCTTAGTTCTAGTTCTTGATTCATTGTTCGTCAAACTTTATTCTTAATTATAATGTGTCCAAGTACTTAACGTTTTCCTTTTATTGATCCTTTCATTTTGTCCTAACTTTTGATTAGTAATGTTATCAAGTCTCAACTTAGTCACTTTCCTAAGTCATCACATCCACAACAATTATCCATCCAAAATTTTCACCTAATTGTTCCTTAAAAGGCCATAATCCACTAAACTTCCATTTGCATGTTCATACATACATACATACATACACGACATATACATACAATATACATTCTTACAACCTAAATCATCCAAGAACATGATTTTATCAAACTAAAATCATTACCAATACACATTTCAGATTCATTTAATTATTTAAAAACCCATTTTGTATCCAAAATCATTAAAAGCCATTTTCATACAACCTTTAAGTGGGTGAACTAGGGTTTTTCAAGATTTTCATCTTGATCATCATGCCCGAACAAATATTAACAATCCAATAAAATACCTTGAACAACTAGAGAGTTGTAACCCCACATAATGTAAGCACAATTCGTCTCTCGATAAACACTCCGGGTTCTAGCCTAAGATCTAACTAGAATACATTGATAGAGGAGTGAAAGTTTCTAAAGGTGGTGGTGAGATTGTGGTGGCCGAGAGAGAGAGAGAGAGGGGGGTTGTCGGTTGTGGGGGTGGTGATAGTGCTCGTGGTGGCGACGGTGGTTGATGGTAATGGTGATGACGACGGTGGACGATGGTGATGATGATGGCGATGGTGGGGTGGCGGTGTGGTGCAGGCGGCGGTGGGGTGGTGGTGACCGATGGATGTGTGGTGGTGATGTGGTGGTGATATGGTGGTGATGTAGGGAATTGGAGAGAGTGAGGAGATGAAGGGTTATGCGTAGTGTGTGGAGTGTGTGTAGGGATTTTGTAGAGATTGGATGACTTAGTTTTCATCCATGCACTCTACACCCAATATTATTATCATTATTATTATTAATTTTCTTAATTATTATTATATTACAATTATTAGTATTATTATGTTTGTTATTATTATTAGTATTATTTGTTTATTATTTTCCCACGTAACGGTTAACCGGTTTCAAGGTTTGTTAGAATCGTTAATGCACGGGTTTTTAAGCTAACCAGGTATAATATTATAAATATCGTAAATTTATTATTAAAATCGAGTGTTGACCTGATTTGACCGGGTGTCACAACATTATGCTCAATGGGTAACATGTCACACCCCAACCTTGACAGCGGAATCGTCAAGATGTAAGGGTTAAAATTGTTCACAACCACATAATGTTATCTTTAAATGAAACTAATATTATTATAAATTTCAAATGAAAATACAACTATATGTCTCAATCATGAAATAGTTTCAAACAAAACAAAACATAACGTAAGCTCTTTATTCTTTTAAATAGGTCCAAATCCTAGTTTATTGCAAGCTTCAAAAGTTGACCTCAAACATGCATGTTTCCTGAAACATGTTAAAAATAAATGATCAACTATAAAGTTGTGTAACACCCAGTTATTCTTTTAAAGTTATTAAAGAAATAATAAAGTGAAGAAAAAGAAAGAAACACCATTTTACCTAAGTTGAGGGGTAAAAAGTGTCAAAAGGACAAAAAGGTTTAAAAGTTGGTGATAAAGGTGACATGGCCGCCCATCACTCCCTCTTCACACTCAACTTCGGATAGTTTTTTAGAGAGAAAGAAAGGAGAGCAGAAACTCTCGGGTTTTTGAAGAACAAGAGCAGGAAGTCGAATTCAAGGTAAGAATTCACGATTTTAAGATGTTCTTAACTGGCCTTAGCCTCGGTTATATGTTTATGTGTGTTATATATGTTCGAGTGTGTTTTTGGTGGGTTTCTAGGCGGTTGAACTCAATTGCAAACGGGTTTTGAAGAAGTCATAACCAAAGGCTGTTAAGGTGAGTTCTAGAATCCTCTTTTTACTTGTAAAGTGTAGGCTTTGACTTGGGAGGTTCCCGGGGGATATGTAAGTTGACTTTTTGAAGTCATAGATGATGTGATAGGCAATGTATGAATGATGCTTATGCATGATGATATGTATGGTGAATGTTATGTCATGTATGACAGTGCCTTGTATGGTGATGCCCTGTATGGTTATGTTCATGTTCCTGATTATGTATGTTATTTTCCTGTGACTTTACGATGAATGTTAATGAATGAAATAAGTATTATGTAACGTAAAGTGAAGGATAAAGAAAAGATGAACGAAATGAAAGAATGCATGCATTAACGAATGAATGAAAGTAAGAAAGTCTTGCAAGCAATGTATGGAGGTTCACACCCAATGAAGGATGTTAGCTCAACTGTGTGCGGGTTAGCTACCCTAAAAGGATACACACTGGGGTCTAATTCTTGTGATTGACCATATGTATGGGATCCTTGCCACTTGCCCTAGGTACTGGAGTCAGCTTCGTGCATAATGTTCGAGGTCTATGAAAGACCTCAGACCTAGTAACCAGCTTCGTGCACAATGTTCGGGATGTAGCATATGGCATTGTTCCGGAATGAAAGAGAAAAGATAAGTAGTGAATGTACTTGCCCTAGGTACTGGAGTAAGCTTCGTGCATAATGTTCGAGGTCTATTGTAACACCCGAATATTTATTATTCTAAAGTCGGTGAAGAAAGAAAAGAAAATAAAGTCCAAAAGTCGAGGGACCAAACTCGCCAACGAAGAAAAGTTGGGAATGTGGTGATATTAGTAGGGAGAGGGCAGCCCACTCTCCCCACACACCCCACATTTCAGTTTCATAAAGAGAAGAAGAGAGAAAGAAGAGAAAAAGAGGAAAAGTGCCGGTTCGGGTCAGTTCGGGTCGCCAAAATCGTCGTGAAGCAAGCCAAATCGAAGCTCTTGTCGTTGTGCTTGTTTAGGTGATTTCTAGAACCCCTCTTTTACATGTTTTTGAACGATTTTGGGGCTGGAACACATCTGAAAACCCTTTTTCACGTTTTTGGGTGAAAACTCGTATGTATGCGTGTATGTATGCGTAGGACCCGTTTGGGGCTTGATTTCTTGCTTGGTTGTGCTTGAATAATATTATGGTATGCATCCCTAAGGTTTAGGATGGTCGATTTAGGCTTAAAATGGGTTTAGATGAGTTTGGAGGCCGAAAACCCTCGGTTGCAGTCGGGATGAACTGCATTCTGCATCAGTTAGGGCTAGGCGACCGACTGGAGGCCGAATGGAGGCCATACGGCCGATTAGGGTGTGATTGGGGTCAATTCGTACGATTGGGGTTCATTCGCACGATTGAAGGGCCAGTCGCATGGGGGTCATGCGACTAAAGGTCCATTCGCACGACTGAAGGTCCATTCGCACGACTGAAGGTCCATTCGCACGACTGAACGTCCATTCGCACGACTGAAGGTCCAGTCGCATAGGTGTTCATCCGCATTGTCCATTCGCACGACTGGATGTTCATTCGCATAGGTGTTCATCCGTATTAGTTCATTCGCATGATGTTCAGTCGCATGGAGACAATGCGACTGAAGGGTGTCCATACGCCCGAATAGGGCTGTTGTACCCCAGGAAGGTGTAGATTGACTTCTGACTTTTGGGGGAAAGTGCAGATGTAAGTTTTGACGTAAAGGTTCCATAGAGTTTGTAAGATGACGGTCGAGGCCTTAGAAAGCATGTTGGGCATGATGATGATGATGATGTTGCATGTCTAGGCTTGTCACGTATGTATGATGCTGCCCTGTATGATGATGACGAATGTGTATGATATGTTCCTTAGTATGATGTATAATATCTTTCCTATGGCTTTACCTATTATGATGAATGAACGAAGTATTATGTAACGTAAAGTGAAAGATAAAGAAAGAGGAACATAATGAACGAATGTATGCATTAATGAACGAATGAAAGAAGTCTTGAAACATTGGATAACAGGGTCCTTCTTTGTGATTGACCAAACGTGTAGTGCCTCTACCGCTTACCCCTAGTACTGTGGCATACGTTTAGCTGTTCATTTGTTGACTTCGGCCCAGTAGCTAAGACTGATGGTTACTCCTAGTACCGTGGCATACGTTTAGTTGTTCATTTGTTGACTTCGGCCCGGTAGCTACGACTAACCGGGGTGTAGCATATGGTATTGGTACGGATGATGTCCGATGCGCAAGTAAAGTCATAATGAACGAATGAATGAATGAAGAAGATAATAATGATATTATCTATGTGTACGTACGATGTGTGATCATGTAAAAGTAACGAATGGTTTTATATGGAAGCAAAGTATGCTGTATTTATAAAACGAGAACTCACTCAGCAACGCTGACTTTGATGTGTTTCCAGTTGGCAGGTAATGTTTGCTGAGGATGGCACGGGTGACTACTCAGTTCTTTTGGGGATAACATTCTTTTGATTAATGTTTTTGCATTGTAATGCGAACAAGCTATTTTGTAATGAATGTTGTATTAACTTGCAAAAGCATTTACATGGAAATGAAAGTTTGTTTTAGTTTTCCGCTGCGATTTATGAAATACAAATGTAATTATACGTTTTGTGTGCGATGAGAACCCAGCTGTAAGCGTCCCGGGAACGGGGCCTTACATCTATGAAAGACCTCAGGCCCGGTAACCAGCTTCGTGCACAATGTTCGAGGTATTGTACATGTCATCGAAAGTAATGAACGTACGAATGGAAGTAAGAAAGTTATGTATGAAAGTGAATGGTAATGACGTACGATGAATGACGAAAGTTATCAAATGAATGATGAAGATAATAATGATATTATTTAATGTGTATGTATGATGTATGATCACGTACGAATGTAACGAACAGTTTTAAATAGAAGTAAAGTATGTTTTGTTTTAAAACTAAAACTCACTCAGCAATGCTGACTTTTATGTGTTTCTAGTTGGCAGGTAATGGTTGCTAAGGATGGCACGGGACGGTTACTTGGCTCTTTTGGATGACATTCTTTTGTTTAATGTTTTTGCATTATAATGTGAACAAATAATATTGTGAAATGAATGATTGTATTATTTTGCAAAAGCATTTTTAATGAAACGATGATGTTATTTAAATGTTTCCGCTGCTTGGTTTTCATAAAGTTAATGTAATTATATGTTTTAAGTGTGATGATTGACCAGTTGTAAGCGTCCCGGGAACGGGGCCTTACAAGCTGGTGAGTTTCCAAAGGTTTTATATACATAATATATCAAAAGTTACAAGTAGCAATTCATGTCATAGGTTATGAGTTAGCAAGTTTATAGAACACATCTAGTTACAATCAAACCTCAACTTAATTACAAGTTTATATGATTGGCTAAGTGTACTTGGCTCCCATGATCATCAGGAGCCGGCAATACATCGGCTTTAGCACCAAATAGGCTTGTCAGGCCCAAAGATCTAAGATGTCGCCAGGCTAGCAATAGTTAATGATTGTAAATAAAATATATATCTCATATAAGACTTACAACAACACAAAGAACCATGACAAGTAAAAGTATTAATTGCAAGTGCTTTATAAGATTTAAATGTTTACAAGTGTATGTTGATAAGATTAATATGTTTCACCCCAAAATGGTGTGAAATAATGTAAAAAGTGGCAAGGAAACTCACATGACGTATATGTGTATAAGATGATAATAAGAATTAAACGATGTTCCAACGAATTCCTTTACAAGGTACCTAAACGTATATATTACAAGATTTAAGGTTAATAATATGATCAACGATTAAATGCGAACTAGAGTTTCAATAAAAATTTGGGGTTTTATAAACAAGATCAATTATTGAAAACATAAATATATATTTTATTACAATGAAGGAAACTTAATAATCCTTTTATAATGGTTTGTGAAATTAAAAGAAATTAAATCCTCAATTGATTTATAAAATGTAAATAAAATCATAATTAATCTATAATTAAAGATAATATAATGACTAGTAATAACTTAGTGATTTCTACTATTTAAAATTTGTCTTTATAAAAATAAACTAATTATATCATTTGTTATTAATATTTTTTATGAAAATTGTTAAGGTGTTTAAAGAAATAATTTACAAAAAATAATTAGATAAATTTTAAAGTAACCAAAGTTTATAAAACTGATTTTTTTATAATTTTCAAAAATTTTATATATCTTAAAACACTTGAAAAACATTAAAAATGGATTGAGGGTCCCCGGGTTCGAACCCGGGACCTCAAACCCACATTGCCCACACACTTACTAGCAAACCAAAGGCCTCAGCCACGATAGGTTATCGTTTTTTAAATTATAAAACACAACCAATAAGATATCCCCCAAATCCTATGTACCGTAGCTTGATAAATCCCAAAATTGAACATCAATTCGATGTTATTACTCAAATTAACCATAATGCTTTTGTTCTCCATGTAATTTCGAGTGTATGTAGGTGTTTAATTTACTAGATTTGAATCGGTATTCGATGTTCACATATAAGAACTAAGTCGCATTCTGGGAGAAACTAGTTCAGGTAGCAATCTTTGATGATAATCGAATTCCTTCTACAAGAAGCTTCTAATGGCTCTAAAGTGAGAAGCCCTCTGTCAATTGTAAGTTAATAAGATCGAGATGAGGTCTACGAGTGGTTGCAGGTTGCGGGTTCAAAGGGGTAATCGAAGGTCAAATTCTTGTGTGTTTCAGATGAAATTGGAAATAGTATACGATTAGAGTAGATAATCAATCATTTGGGTTCATTTAATCGAATTATTAGTGACGTTTAATGGCCGAACCCTTCTATGATTAAAGGTATCAGTTACTATTCGATTGGAGTTTGTAACTGGTTTGTAATGCATTTAAGTTATATATTCAAGTTCGATTCGAGTTTCCGAACGACTAAAATGGTGTTGGGGGTTTCAATTTGAAGAAATTTGGGGGTTTTAGGGTCACCGAACTCCGGGCGAAGGGTGGCCGGAGTTGTGGCCGAGAAAACGCGGGGGAAAGGGAAGTGGGGGTTTGGGTTTGATCATTTTACAAAAATGGTCCCTATAGTTTGTTTTGTATCATTTTATGTTTAAAACTTTCATTTTAAGTTTCAAAATTAACCAAACAACCCCCTTGACTTAAATAACTTTAAGTTTTAAACACTTTTAAGTAATAATTTTTATAAATTATTATTATTACTAGTATTAATATTATTATTAACATCATTATTATAATTTATTATTATTAATATTAATATTATTATTATTATAATTATTAACATTATTATTATTATATTATTATTATTATTATTACTACTACTACTATTAACATTATTATTATTGTTGTTATGATTATAATCATTGTTATTATTGCTATTAATATTATCACTATTATAGGTGTTGTTATTATATTATTATTATTATTATTATATATTATTATTATTATTATTATTAGAGTTAATAATGCAAATGATCCCTATGGTTTATTAAAAATAACAGGTTTTGGTACTAAGAGTTTTTTGTTACATGTTTGGGTATTGTGGTGTCAATTTATAACGAGTTAAGGTATTAATACTAACGGGCGTTAACTTTTTCGTTAAACCTAAGGACATTTTTGTCTTTTTACTTCACATGAGCTATTAATGTACATAAAAGGACTATTTATGCCATTTAATATATATAAGGGACTACTTAGGTATTTAATATACATACATATACAGACATATATACATAAATATAAACTACTATGGTTTTTCAAAACAATATCTTCACCACCACCGCCAACCCCTTACTGTCGACCACCACCGGCCGCCACCACCGCCAACCCCTTACTGTCGACCACCACCGGCCGCCACCACCGCAAACCCCCCACTGTTGGCCACCACCGGCCACCACCACCGCCAACCCCCCGCCACCGGCCACCACCACTAACAAACCCCACTGTTAGCCACCATCACCAATAGCCTGACCGTCGACCACCACCCCGTCACATCGTCCTCACCACCACCATTTTCTTCAACTATTTAAATGAAACAACACCATCTTCATCGTAAGATCCAGCGTTGCTTCATCCCCATTGAACTACTACATCTACATACAATACCTAAAACCAAGAATCCCCAATTCCATTTTAGGGTTTTGAGAAAAAAGTTAAGATAGGAGGAACTCATAGCGTGGTTGGTACCGGTTGTGATGGTTTTGTCGGCCGAGTGTGGGTGGACGCAATGGTGGTGATGGTGAGCGATGGTGGTGGCTTGATGGCGATGGTGGTGATGGTGGGCGGTGGTCATGGTCTAATTTGGGAGTGGGAGGGAGACAACAGTGGGTAGGTTGGTGATGATGGCCGACGATGATGACGAGGGTTTAGTAGTTGCAGATGGTGGTGGCGGCGGCTGTTGATGGGTGGTGGATGGTTTGTTGAGGATTAGGGTTTTACAGGGGATGAAGGGTCAATGGTGATGACGATGAGATTACAAAAGATGTGATGCGTTGATGACCAGCGGTGATGGCCGGTGGTGATGGTCAACGACGATGGCCGGTGGTGATGGTCGGCAACGGTGACCGATGGTGATTGTCGGCGGCGGTGGACGGTGGTGACTACCGGTGTGTATACATATATGTGTGTGTTTAGAAGGAATGATAAATAAATATATTATTTTAATTAAATTACGTAAATAGTCCATCTAGTTACACAAATAGTCTTTTATAATGTGAAAAGACTAAAATACCCTTGAACTTAACAAAAAATCTAACGTCTGTTAGTGTTAATACTCAACCTTGTTATAAAACTAAAAGTGAGTACTCAAACCTGTTACTTTTTTTTCTTAGTACCCAAACTTGTTATTTTTTATAAACCACAGGGACTATTTATGTAATTAACTCTTATTATTATTAGTATTATTATTATTATTATTATTATTATTATTATGCACACCTAAACTAAAAAGAATTAAACACAACAAATAAATAAGCATAATTAACCCATAAGTTTCCAAATGTCAACAATGGCCCTTACAAGAATTTAACAACATTAACTTATAATCAACAGAAAAAATGCGAGATGTTACATAACACAATGACCAGCACTAGAATCGATGTTTAGCAATAGACGAAATGTGTTTCTTGAGGAGGATTACACAATGACATGATCAGTATTACATAACGAACTAAAAAATGTGAAAAAGTATATTTTTAACATTGTTTTATTTGAAAATCATCATTTTTAGAAACATAATGCATAACAACATAATCAACATCAGACACAACGCGTAACACAATGACCAACACTAAACTCGATAATTAGCAATAGAAACAATGAGCTGCTTAACGAGGATTACACAATGATATGATCTGGATTATACAATTAACTAGAAAATAATATTAAAAAATTTAATTTTCAGCATTGTCTTATTAAAAAATACAATGGTTAACATTAGACACAATGAGTAACACAATGAATTGCACTAGTCTCGATGATTAACAATACACACAATAAGCTGCTTGATGATTATTATACAATGAAATGATTAAAAAAACACAAAGCATAAAAAATGGTAAACAATAGTCACAGTGATCTTATAAATATTACACAATGATATGATATTAAACAACGAGTTGACAAATATTACACAATGAGCTAAAATAATGTGAAAAAAACTTTGTTTTCTTATATACAAAATTATAGTCACTTTAAAGATTATAAAACACTTATTTTACATATAAACCTTTAAGGATTTTCTGAAACTAACCACACTACTTTCTCTCTCTTTGTTTTTTTTTTCAAATTAATAACTACTCATATTGTCTTTTTTAAAATTGTATATTTAAGCCTTTGAGTTTTGTCAAATATACATTTAATAATTTGGATTTTTTTAAATTTTATTCTTAAGTCTTCGAGTTATATTAAATTTACATTTAAGCACCTAACTTTTTTTAAGTTTTATACTTAATCCTTCAGGTTATGTCAAATTTTCTTTTAATCAACTTACAATTTAGCTCATTAATTATAGTAAAGACATAATTTACGCATTTGTTATTTTCTTATCTATTTTGAGGTATTTATATTTCATAGTATTTTTTTCTATTACATTAGTGTTTCACGTGTAAATTTTTTATAGGTGGTTAGTATTAACATATAAATCATCAGAATTAAATCTTTCAACTTTTATAAACCCCGCTACAAAGCACGGGTCATACCCAATAGTATACAAAGATGTATGGATAAGACAACTTCCATTTTACTAAAAGATTTCCTATCGATTTATCTATCATTGAAAGCCTTCTGATTATAGTGTAAATCACTGATAAAAAGGGATGATTGTTCATTGGTTTTAGGAATGGCAAAGTAGGTTGGTCGGGTTGAGTAGTAGGTCACATCAATTTTGGGTGAAACTGTTTTCAAAATAGACTCAAATTAAGATAGATCATAAAGATCATAATTATTAAAATGAGTTCATAAGCCATATTTATCTCTAGGTGGCTACTTGTGATGACAAACAAAGGTGATGGTGTGTTGTAGTGGTGAAGGTATTGGTCTTGTTGGTGTTGGGCAACATTACTGAAGGAGTCTATAATGGCAATGTGGCTATGGTAGCGACAGTATGTAAGGCCCCGTTCCCGGAGATCTCACAGTTGGTCATTCATTGCACATAAAACATTGTAATTATATTTGCCTAACGAAAACATTGCAACAGAAACACAAATAAAGTATAACTTTCATATCATTACAAATTTTTTACAAGTTAATATAAGAGTTCTGTAGGATCGGTGTTTGTCACATAAACACAATGTTTTTCTCTCAAACTCACCTAGAATCACACTCGGGTAAGAATCAATAAGAGTTGATCACAATATAAAAAGTAACTAAGAACACAGAAAGATAATTTTCAAGATACTTTTATATATTGATTCTCAACTCAAAATACAAAGACTCTTACAAGCAGAAGATGATCTCTCACTTGGTTACAATGAGTTTCAAAGAGAACCTATATATTATACTATCTACAGCCAGATATACTTTGATACCAGCTGGAATCCTTTAGCTAGAGCCTATACTACAAGACTATAGTTTAAGATATCTCGGATAAAGTCTTATCTGAGAATTGGTAGTCAGGACATGTCCCTGATTTACCTTTTGTCACCAACTAAAGTTGGTAACATGTACTATCATGAAAAGGTAAACAGTGGAATAAAGTATGGTCAACAACATGGCTCTTTAGGAAGAAGCCATGCTGTATCAGAAGTCTGCAGCGGAGTGTCAGAGACCATACTTGTGTCCACTGGTTATAGTAGTGTCTTCCGAAGGTTAAATGGCTTCGGAAGAGTAAGTACTTCCGAAGCCACTTTATACTTCGGAAGAGGCTGCTTCTTCCAAGGCTTGGAGACTTCTTCTTTTCATCATACTTCGAAAGTGATCTTCACTTTAGTCTTCTAAGTCTTGAACTTCGGAAGTATGCATTTGTCTTCGGAAGTAGAGTTCTGTCTTCGGAAGTTGGTCTTTCCCTTTGTCTTCGGAAGAACTCTACAACCTTCAGAAGTTCCATGATAAGCTTCGGAAGCCTTTGCATGCAGCACCAAAATAACTTAAGTGATCTAGTTTTGGTTACATTAGCCTTCTTCTTGATCCAACACGTTCATTTCAAAACATCATTCGTTCGCATTACAATGAAAAAACATTAACAAAAGAATGCCATCCAAAAGAGCTGAGTAGCCGCCTCGTGCCATCCCCAGCAACGTTTACCTACCAACTAAAAATGTATAAAAGTCAGCGTTGCTGAGTGAGTTCTAGTTTTATAAATAAAACATACTTTTCTTTCGTAAAACTGTTCTTTACTTTCTTTCAAAATCATACTATACATTTCATTCATCCGTGATCATTCGTCATACGTACATACAGATATATCATCATCATCTTCTTTAATCTTTCATGCTTTACTTTCCTTTCTGACAACCATAAACCCTTCCCTTCTGTTCATGGTACTGGACCTAGGCCTATCATAGACCTTCTATAACGGTGCATCGCACCTCGTGGTCACAGTACCTAGGTTAAGATTTAGGTTTACTATGCAATACCTTTCTGTTCGTGGTTCTAGACCTAGGCCTATCATAGACCTTCTATAATGGTGCATCGCACCTCGTGGTCATAGTACCTAAGGTATGAATGTAGGTCTACTATGCAATACCTTTCTGTTCGTGGTTCTGGACCTAGGCCTATCATAGACCTTCTATAACGGTGCATCGCACCTCGTGGTCACAGTACCTAAGGTATGAATGTAGGTTTACCATTGCCATGTGCAGTACCTTTCTGTTTGTGGTTCTGGACCTAGGCCTATAATAGACCTTCTATAACGGTGCATCACACCTCGTGGTCACAGTACCTAAGGTATGAATGTAGGTTTACCATTCCAATGTGCAGTACCTTTCTATTCGTGGTTCTGGACCTTGGCCTATCATAGACCTTCTATAACGGTACATCGCACCTCGTGGTCACAGTACCTAAGGTATGCAACAATAGTTCTATGCAATTGGTCAATTACAAAGAAAGACCCCGATATACATGCCATGCTTGCAAGACTTCACTACTTTCATTACTCATTAATGCATGCATTCTTACTTCATGTTCCTCTTTCCTTTATCTTTCACTTTACGTTACATAATACTTCATTTATTCATTAACATCACACGTAAAGTCATGGGAAGATAAACATACATCATCATAAGGAACATAAACATATTATTCATACATCATTAAGCAGGGCATCATACAAACATAACATACATCATGTATAACCATGCAACAACATCATCATCATCATCATAAACATCAATCACAAAACATAACATGCCCATCATACCATCTATGACCCCAAAAGTTAACTTACATAGCCCCCTGGGAATCTCCCAAGTCAAAGCCTACTTTACACTTTTTCCCCAAAAATCAGAAAAATATTCTAAGTCCTTAGGCGCATGGGCACTATGCAGGTGCATGGACACTCTGCAGGCGCATGGGGAACACTTAGGCGCATGGGCTACTGTTTAGGCGCATGGGCAACTTTAAGGCGCATGGGCACTATGCAAGCGCATGAGTGCTTAGGCGCATGGGGAATCCTGGACGTCTGGACACTTAGTCAATTCCAGCCCAATTCTAGGCGCATAGGTACTATTCAAGCGTATGAACACTTAGGCGCATGGGCCACTTGGGCGCATGAGCACTATTGGGGCGCATGGCCCTACACTTAGTCATCCGACTAATATTTCTAGGTGCATGGACCACTGTTCAGGCGCATGGGCCATACTTAAACATTTCTAAGGTAATCTTAGATGCATGGGCTACTGTTTAGGCGCATGGATTACACTTAAATCTTTCTAAGACATTTTCAGGTGCATGAGCTCTATCTAGGCGCATGGACCCTCTGTATAACATGTTTCTAGTATGTTTTCAAACCCAACATCGAACTCATCTATTCTAAGCTTAACATGGCTATTCTAAACATGAATAACCTATAAGCAATACAAGAATCAACATACAACATGCATAATGCACATGGGTAAACATACATGAACTTGTAAAATCATTTTAATACATTTTCAGCCCTAAAAATCATTTAAAACAAGTAAAAACCAGGGTCTAGAACTCACCTGATACAACTTGGGTGTTTCTTCCTCCTTAACCCGCTTGCAATGAGTTCAAACACCTAAAACAACACCCAACACACACACCCAAGCACATACACAAACACATAAGCACATAAGCATGCAACCGGGATAAAACCCATCATAAACACATAAAAACCTTGAATTCGCTTCTCTTCTTCTTCTTCTTCTTCAGCCGAGAGTTTCTCTACTCTCTCTCTCTAAACCGAAGAAATGGTGATGTGAAATGAGGGTGGGCGGCCATGCCTACCTTTACACCAACTTTTCCAAAAAATTGTCCTTTTGGACACTTTTGGTCCCTCCACTTGGACTTTATTGCTTTTCTTTCTTTTTATTCTTCATTTCTTGTCTTTTTAAATAACCGGGTGTTACAAGTCCACCCCCCTTATATAGGTTCGTCCCCGAAACCTGTTATTCCTCAAACAGACGAGGATAATGCTGCCTCATCTCCTCCTCAGCTTCCCAGGTAGATTCGGAATCCTTCCTGTGCTTAAACTATACACGCACCAGAGGAACCACTTTATTTCTCAGCCTTTTCTCTTTATGATTGATGATTGCCACTGGTTGCTTTACATAATTGAGCATTTCATCTACTTCGATATCCTCTAGTGGAACAATCATGTCTTCATCAGCCATACACTTTCTCAGATGAGACACATGGAATGTAAGGTGAATCCCACTTAACTCATCCGGTAATTCCAACCTATAGGCCACCTCTCCTACTCGAGCAATAATTCAGAAAGGGCTTATATATCTTGGGCTCAACTTGCCCCGCTTCCTGAATCTGATAATACCCTTCCAAGGTGAGACATTCAACATAACCCGGTCACCTACCTGGAACTCGATCGGCTTGCGTTGTCTATCGGCATACGACTTCTGCCTATCTTTAGCTGCTTTCATGAAGGCTTTAATCTTCTCAAGCTTCTCAGTCGTAGCCTCGATTACCTCGATGCTCCCCAATTCCTTTTGACCAATATCACCCCAACAAACGGGTGTTCTACATCTCCTACCGTATAGCATCTCATATGGTGGCATGTCAATGCTGGCATGATAGCTATTGTTGTACGAGAATTCAGCTAACGGTAAGTGGTCATCCTAACTTCCCCCAAAATCAATCACACATGCCCGAATCATGTCTTCCAATGTCTGAATGGTCCTTTCTGACTGAACATCAGTTTGGGGATGATAAGCCGTGCTAATATGTAACCTGGTCCCCATAGCATCGTGGAATTTCTTCCAGAATTTAGACGTAAACCGGGTGTCACGATCAGACACAATGGACACCGGCACACCATGACGAGTTACAATCTCCTTAATGAACAGGTTAGCCAACCTCCCGGATGAATGTCTCACTGATCGGTAGGAAGTGAGCACTCTTCGTTAAACGGTCAACAATCACCCATATGGCATTGTACCCCTTCGGAGTACGTGGCAGCTTCGTAATGAAATCCATGGTGATGTGCTCCCACTTCCATTCCGGTATATCCAAAGGTTGGATCTTCCCATACGGCTTCTGATGTTCGGCCTTCACTTGCAAACAAGTAAGGCACTTACTCATATACTCCACCACGTCATGCTTAATACCCGGCCACCAATAGTCTTTCTTCATATCTTAATACATCTTTGTGGCACCAGGATGAATAGAGTATCAAGTCTTGTGAGCTTCATCCAAAATCCTCACACGTAGATCCCCGAAACGAGGAATCCACACCCGTCCAAATCGAGTTTTAACACCAAGTGTGTTTTTACCCAATTCCCCAACCAGACCTCTCATTCTTTCAGTGTTTAGATGATCTTCTGTCAGTGCCTCATCTTGAAACTCCTTGACTTGCTTCATCACCTCAGAGGTCATGATTAGTTGATAAGCTTTCACCCGAATTGGTTCGGGCCTGTCCTTTCGGCTAAGGGAGTCCGCCACCACGTTAGCTTTGCCTGGATGGTAATGGATCTCGCAATCATAATCCTTTATGAGCTCCAACCATCGTCTCTGCCTCATATTCAGGTCCTTCTGCTCAAAGAAGTACTTTAAGCTCTTGTGATCAGTGAAGATGGTGCACTTCTTTCCATACAGATAGTGCCTCCAAATCTTTAGTGAAAAGACCACGGCCGCTAGTTCCAAGTCATGAGTAAGGTAGTTGACCTTATGAACTTTCAACTGTCGGGATGCATAGGCTATAACCTTCCCTCTCTACATTAGTACACACTCCAACCCCGAGTAAGAAGCATCTGAATATACCACCAAATCCTCGCCTCCTTTGGGTAATGACAAGACAGGAGCTTGAGTCAACCTCACCTTTAACTCCTCGAACGCCTGTTCTTGGGCTTGACCCTATATAAACTTTACATCCTTTCGAGTCAACTTGGTCAGTGGAGAAGCGATCTCGGAAAAGTCCTGAATGAACCTTCGATAATACCCTGCCAACCCCAAGAAACTACGAATCTCGGATGGCGTCGTTGGAGACTTCCATTGCATCACAGCCTCCACCTTAGCAGGGTCTACCATAATCCCCTCGGGATTTATCACATGACCTAAGAATTGAACTTCGCGTAACAGAATGTGCACTTGGAGAATTTGGCATACAACTTCTCCCTTCTTAAGATCTTTAACATCTCCCAAATGTGATCGACATGCTCCTTCTCACTCTTCGAATAAATATCATCATAAACACAATCACTGATTTATCTAACATTGGCCGACACACTCGATTCATCAAATCCATAAAAGCAGCTGGCGCATTGGTCAGACCAAATGACATAACAAGGAATTTATAGTGACCGTAGCGCGTGCGAAAAGCTGTTTTAGGGATATCCTGCTCTTTCACCTTCAGCTGATGGTAACCAGATCGAAGATCTATCCTCAAAAACCAACTGGCACCTTGGAGCTTATCAAACAAATCATCTATTCATTGTAGGGCGTATCGGTTCTTCACCGTTAACTTGTTCAGCTCTCGGTAGTCAATGCACATCCTCATACTACCATCTTTCTTCTTCACAAACAGGACCGGAGTACCCCAGGGGGAGATACTTGGTCTAATGAACCCCTCATCGAGCAGCTCTTGCAACTGCTCATTAGTTCTTTCATTTTCGTCGGAGCCAACCGATACGGTGCCTTAGCTACGGTTGGGCACCGGGTATCAAATCAATTTGGAACTCAATCTCGCGATCCGGTGGCACGCCGGGTAAGTCTTCTGGGAATACGTCCGGAAAGTCACACACAACTAGTACATCAGATAGTTGCGGTGTTGGCGCGTCCATATCCTTTACGTAGGGCAAGTAGGCACTATTTCCACGCCTCATGCACTTTTCCGCCACCGCCATCGAAATCATTTTCGGGATCGTCGTGACGCGATCTCCATAAATCATAACCAAACTCCCATCGGACACAACTAATCGAATCATCTTCTTGCGACACACGATGTTTGCTTCATAGGTTGCTAACCAGTCTATCCCTAGTACTACATCAAATCCACCTAAGGGTATCACGTGTAATCTAGCAGCAAATCTATGTCCCTCTAGTTCTATGGCATAGTCCTCTATCACATGAGTAATTCTCGTGGACTTACCAATAGCAGTTTCTACCTTGAAGGGCTCATCAATACATCTACTCTTACTGGGAAACTTAGCACAAAAGAGTGTAGAAATAAAACTCCTACTAGCACCAGAATCAAACAACACAGATGCACGAGTTTGGTTTACTAGAAACTACCTGACACCACGTCAGGGTCTGTCTAGCCTCCTCCCGAATCATTGTGAAAGCTTGGGCGCTTGCCTTCTGTCCTTCTCCTCCAGCCTTCTTTGCTCCTGAACTCTTAGCCCTGGGCTTCTTACAATCCTTGTTCACATGGCCCACCATGCCATAGTTAAAACATCAGACTGTATGACAGTCCTTGGCTATATGCCCCAGCTTCCCACATTTGAAGCATACATTCAACCCCAGCCTGCATTCCCCGCTATGTTCTCTCCCACACCTATCACACCTCCTTATACTCGCACCCGATGCGACCACACGGCGGTTGTCCACCCGTGCCTTCTTGTTACCCGTCGAAGCATTACCCCGACCAAACCTTTTCCCCTGCCAGTTATGATCACCACCATTCTTCTTTCCACCTTCATTCACCACCACCGTCCTCTCATTATACAGTCTCCCTGCCAAATCCACTACCGACCTAAACGTTCTCATGTGCCTGCGAATATCCGCTGGCAAACCCAAAAATGTACCTCTTGATTTTTCGAGGCAGAGGTGTCACTTGATCTGGCACCAGACGTGCCATCTTGTTGAATTTCGTGGTGTACTGCTGGTGCGTCATAGTTCCCGCCTTTAGTTGCAGGAACTCCATTTCGACCTTGTCCATTTCCCGATGAGGACAAAACTCTTCGATCACCAACTTTTTCAGCTCAGACCATCTCATCCTCCTGATGGCCCTGCTACCCTAGGCTTGGACAATGTTTTCCCACCAGCACAAAGCCGAATCCTCAAAAGAGTGGGTAGCAAACTTCACCTTTTGGTCTTCCCGGCACTCGCTGATATGAAGGATAGCCCCCATTTCCCTCACCCATCGGTGAGCAGCTGTAGCAGTGCCGTTTCCTTCGAAAGTAGGGGGCTTGCATCTCATAAACGCCCCATAGTTACGGTCTCTAGTCGCCTCTGGCGCAGGCTCCTCTTCTTCCTCCTCATCATCAGAGAGAACCGTTTCCGGCTCTGGTTGTTCTCGTCCCCCCGGGGACCTGTTCCTCTCCTTCCTTTCCCCATCCCTTACTGCCTTGATCACCTCGGTCACCACAGACAGTAGAATCGTCTGCATGACCTGGTGAACCTCTTCCACCACAGCCTCCTTTACTGAGGCTCTCAGATTGGTGCTCTCGTCGCCTCCCTTCGGATGAGGGGTCTCTGATTCTTCATGAACCACTTTCTCGACTCTGGGTCTCCCTCTCTTGGGTCATGGAGCAGCACCGTGACCTCCACCACGAGAGGCTTTCGAAGATCTACCGCCAGCCATCTTCTAATACACTATAAGATTCAAACACTAACACGGTCATTCAAGGTAATAGCTCAGTTTATGTCAAGTATAGTAAGTTCCTAATTACAGTGGCCAGTTGTGATTAGCCACTTACTTTACTCTTCATACTCCAAGCATCTCCTATCCTGACTTAATCAGTATCTAAATCTACATACAACACATAACCACATACCATGCGCAAATAAACCGATTAACATTACGAAAATACCTGATGGCACGCAGCTACTCAGATTGGCATCCCATTCCCATTCCGTCCCATTCTCAGTTTAAGTTAAGGTCTATTTTGAAAATTTACCCATTTCACTTAAACTTTGGCTCTGATACCAACTTGTAAGGCTCCGTTCCCGGAGACCTTACAGTTGGTCATTCATTGCACATAAAACATTATAATTACATTTGCCTTACGAAAACATGGCAGCGGAAACACAAATAAAGTATAACTTTCATATCATTACAAATGTTTTTACAAGTTAATACAATCGTTCATTTCAAAACATCATTTGTTCGCATTACAATGCAAAAACATTAACAAAAGAACCATCCAAAAGAGCTAAGTAGCCGCCTCGTTCCATCCCCAACAACGTTTACCTGCCAACTGAAAATGTATAAAAGTCAGCGTTGCTGAGGGAGTTCTAGTTTTATAAATAAAACATACTTTTCTTTCGTAAAACTATTCTTTACTTTTTTCAAAATCATACTATACTTTTCATTCATCCGTGATCATTCATCATACGTACATACAAATAATATCATCATTATCTTCTTTAATCTTTCATGCTTTACTTTCTTTTCTGTCAACCATAAACCCTTCCCTTTTGTTTGTCACACCCCAACCTTGACGGCGGAAACGTCGAGATGTAAGGGTTAAGATTGTTCACAACCACATAACGCTATATTTAAATGTAAATATTAAAATTATAAGTTTCAAAAGGAATAACAAACATAAGTCTTAAACATAAAATAAGTTCCAAACAAAACATAACATTACATAAACATTTTATTTATTAAACTAGGTCCAAGTCCTAGTTTTATTGCAAGCTTCAAAAGTCCACTTTAAACTTGGAGATTTCCTGAAACATGATAAAAATAAAAGGTCAACTATAAATAGTTGGTGAGTTTCCAAGGTTTTCATAAATAATATGATAAGGATTACAAGTAGCAATTCATGTCATAGGTAATAAGTTAGTAAGGTTATAGAACACATATCGTTAAAACTTAACCTCGACTTGATTACAAGTATATAAGACTGACTAAGTGTATTTGATTCCCATGATGAACAAGCATACGTTAACAGGAGCCGGCAATACCTCGGCTTTAGCATCAAATGGGCTTGTCAGACCCAAAGATCTAAGACGTCGCCAGGCTAGCAATAGTTAATAATTGCAAACAAAAATATGTATCTCATATAAACACTTATATCACATAAATAACCATGACAAAAATATGAATTTCAAGTGCTTACAAGTTTAAACGTTTACAAGTGTATGAGAATAAGTATCATGTTTCACCCCAAATTAGTGTGAAAATATAAAAAGGGGGGAAGGAAAATTCACATGGCAATAAGTATTTTAGGGAGATTAATAAGATTAATAATAAGTGTCGTTCCAAAGTCATATCATCACAAGACACCTAAATATATATGATTACAAGGTTAAAGTTTTACAATAAGCGTAATGAATTAACATGGACTAGGTTCAATTTGATGATTTGGGCTTTATCAATTATATTTAACAAATGGAAAAAAAATTATATTTTCATGAAAACAATATACTTATATTTTATATAAAGATATAAAATAAGAATAACATTTATAATAATTTTGTAATATTTATAAAGTTTAAATAAGGTTTTATAATTAAATAAAATGAGCACGATTTAAACAATAACTTAAATAAACAATGGTTGAAATAATAACTAGTATTTTAAGTCTAAATTTTATAGAATATATATTAACTATAACATTCACTTTAGAATTTTAAATAAAATATAAATAAATTACAGAAAAATAACTACATGGTTTAAAATACATGAAGTTTATAAACATGTTTTTTTATAATTTTTATAATTTTTTTATATATTAAAAAAATTGCAAAACATTCTAAAAAAATGTTGGAGGTCGCCGGGTTCAAACCTGGGACCTCTAGTTGAAATGTGGACATGGAACCATTAAACCAAGGCTCTCGACGGCATTAGAACACGTGTTTTAATTTATAAATTCCAAGTTTACAAAACCCCCAAATCACATAAGAACCCTAGAATCGTGTAATTCCAAATCAAAGATCAAAACGACATGGTGAACCCAATTAAGTTTGGGGCTTTTGTTCCCCTCACAAAACCGAGTTCGTTGATATATCTAACTTACCCGATTGATATCGAATTGACAATGAACACTCGAACAACAGTCGCGGCTATACGAGAACCGATTCCAATGGCAAACGTTGATGATAATTCAATTAATTTTGTGGATAGCTTCGTGTGATGCCCTCGATGCAAAGCCCTATGTCGATGTTGGTCCAATTCGTTCGGAGATTAGGTTTTGGTAGGGTTGCAGGTCGCGGAAAAGAAGGGAATTGGAGGTGGAATTCTTGTGTGTTTCAGGTGCGATTGAGAGTTGTAAACGGTTAAGTGTTATTAGATGATTGATTAGGTTCCTTTAATTGAAGTATTATTAAGGTTTAATGCCCGAACGGTTGCGAGGTTTAAGTCACCAGTTATTCGATCGTTTGAGGTTTGTAACCGGCTTGTGAAGTCAATTAAATGGCATATTCAAGTTTGAGACACTTAATCGATTCGTTTGGCACCATTTAATCACGAGTTACTGGTCGTTTTGACTGGTTTTGGTCACTCACCGGCGCCGCACCGGCTAGGCCGGCCAGCGGCCGGAAAACCATGGAAAAGAATAGGGGAGCGGTTTGGGTTTCATTAATTTCACAATTGGTCCCTCAACTTTTCAATTTTTGTTATTTTATTGTAAGGCCCCATTCCCGGGACACTTACAGCTGGGTTCTCATCGCACATAAAACATATAATTACATTAGTATTTAATAAATCGCAGCGGAAAACTAAAACAAACTTTCATTTCCATGTAAATGCTTTTGCAAACTAATACAACATTCATTACAAAAATTGTTTGTTCGCATTACAATGCAAAAACATTAATCAAAAGAATGCCATCCCAAAAGGGCTGAGTAGTCGCCCGTGCCACCCTCAGCAATCATTACCTGCCAACTGGAAACACATCAAAGTCAGCGTTGCTGAGTGAGTTCTAGTTTTATAAATAAAACATACTTTACTTTCATATAAAACCGTTCGTACTTTTACATGATCACACATCATACGTACACATAAATAATATCATTATTATCTTCCTTCATTCGTTCATTCCTTCTTTCATTACCTTACTTGCGCATCGGACATCATCCCGAACCAATACCATGTGCTACACCCCGGTTAGTCGTAGCTACCGGGCCGAAGTCAACGAATGACAGCTAAACGTATGCCGCGGTACTAGGAGTAACCGTCAGTCTTAGCTACTGGGCCGAAGTCAACGAATGACAGCTAAACGTATGCCACAGTACTAGGGGTGAGCGGTAGAGGTTCTACATTTGGGGTCAATCACCAAGAGGGACCCCGTATCCGATGTGACATCCGGTAAATTTCCGTTACCAAGCTCCGTTAGTTCCGTTAAGTCTTGTATACACGTGTCGTGAGCACACACTAGTTGTCGTTGAACGTTGGTGACCTATTAATAATGAATAATGTTAATTTGTTATGAATCTAAATGATTATGTGAATATTGGGTTATGTTTATGTGTTCACACATTTATAAAAGGTTAATTAAAGAATTTATCGCGTAACGCGGAAACGTGCCTATTTATTCGTATGTCTTGTGTTTTTATAAAGATAAGATATATAATGATTTTCATAAGTTTATATCTTTATATTATGAAGTTAAAAACACTTCACGAAGAGTTTAAAGATTAGTTTTTATAAAATACAAATTACAAGGGTTAAAAGGGTAATTAGGTAAATTAAAATTAATTAAAACAAACCCAAACCCTAGCCACCCCCCTTCGGCCGCAAACAATCTCTAAACACCCTCACCATTGTGAAATCAGCCAAGAACAAGCAAGGGAACACGAAATTGGATCGATTTCAAGGCATATAACTTGTTGGAATCATCAATTACAAGCTATAACACGTTTAAAGGTTAGATTTTTCACGTTTTTGTGAGTTTTTGTTTAGGGCCGAACCCTAATTCGTAAATTGACCTTCATGGGGTCGAAATTGATGTTGGTTGATGATGTTAACATGTTAGTTAGATTGTATACATGTTAGTTAACGTCGATTATGCAAGAATTCTATGTTTTTAGTGGGTTGATCATGAACTTTGGTTATGAAACAAACCCTAATTCGAGATTGTTGTGATTATGCATGATGGATGATTGTTTGATGAATGTTTGATGATTATTAGGTTGTATGAATGTTAGAATACATTGATTTTACAAGAAAGTTGGGATTTTGATGCATTGTTCATAGGTTACTAAGAATAGTAACTTTATTTGGCATGAAGTAGTGATCTAGTTATGGATTGATGTTATGGATGAGTTCATGATGATAATTAGATGCTAGATTGTTGTTATGAATGCTAGAAATCTTTAATTTGATTATGTTGATCATAGCTTGCCAAAAGTAGAAACTTTCGTTTATGAAGATTGTTAGATTGGGATGTTTAAGTGTTGTTGATCATGTCTAGATGTTAGTATGAGCTTGAATTGGTATATTAGTGATGAATTTATGTATGCTTTGGATGTTTGATAGATTTTGGGATATTCTTTCCCAAAAGGGAAACTTTATTTGTGTAAACGTTGAAGTATGATGTTATGATCATGTTTAGGATTATAGGAACTTGCTATTATGTTCAAGGATGGATACTAGTGTGATAGAACGTGTTAAATTAGTTGTATGGCATGGTTGGATAATCATGGGTGAAAATTGGAATTGGTAATCATGTATGGTTTGGATGTTGTGTAGTAGTAGGACATCATGCTTGGGTCTGGTAATTGATTGTTGTGATGTTGTGAATGCAATGTATATGCTTAAAGAATTTGGTTATGATCATTATACACGCGTGCGGATCTGAGGCCCCTACTTAGTAGGATTGGCAGGGTTTAGGATGTGAAGTCGTGAGTGGCTTCACATGGCATGTGATGAATGGTTGAACCTTGTATGACATGTTAGTTGTATTGTAGCTGGTGGTTATGTTAATGTTCTAGATTCGCATGACTTGTATAGTACTTGATTGTATGATGATCTAAGTGATACACCTGGTTGATATAGCATATGTATGATACTATTTGAATGTTAATCATGTATATTGTATGTGTTCATTGGCTTTATTTGAATTATAACCCATAATGTCACCAACGGGTCAAACGGGTCAACTAGGTCAAACGTGTCTATTTGTCTGGAAGCTTGAGTCTTTGATTTTGGTATGATTAGGGTTTCACATGTCTTTTATTTACACGTACTTATGTACTCACATGATCTAGGTAACCTGTGAAGGTTGGCTATCCTCTCGTTTCTCAAAATAAACCCTAAGTACCTTTGCATACATCAGGTGAGTTCATGCCCCACTCTTTACTTAATCTATTTTGGGGGAGATAGCATACTGGTATTTATACGAACGCTTTCATTATTTAGTTGTGTAAAATATTAATATAGTGCTGTTTACCATGAGAAAAGTCCTCACACTTTTGAATTGTTAATATTTAATAGCGGGGAAACTTGGGTAGTACTACTGGGTCTGACGAGCCCCACCTGTGTGACTCGAGGTCAACCGGGTGCAATTTGTCCTATGGAACATTGTCACGAAATGGTAATTCGTGACAGGAGGCAACAACTATCACAATCAGCTTCAATTGCAAAATCACTATGTATTAATATTTACTGATAATAGACTAGCTATCTATTACCATACACTGCTTATATTTATCGCAACTGTTTACATGTTTACTGAACTCAAACTCTTGAACTCACCAACCTATGTGTTGACATTTTAGTATGCTTTTCTCAGGTCCTTAACTTGCTTGCCATAGGAGCACTGCACGGTTCACTGCATTTTAAGACACTATGCTTCAAGACAAGTTGACATTTTAACAATTATAGTTTACTCTTTGGTTTGGTACTTGTTTTGCCATAAGTTATACTTTATTGACTTGGGTTGTTTTCAAAAACGCTTCCGCATTGTTTAAAGTTGGTATTTTGGTTAATTATGTTTAAATTATGGCATTTAGAGTCGTTCTGAGTAACTATTGACTGTGATCCTGGTTTGTTCACACGCCTCGCGGTAAAACTCCGCAAGTGGATTTTGAGGGTGTGACATCCGATGTGTGCAAGACGTTTCATTCGTTCATCATGTTCCTCTTCCTTTATCTTTCACTTTACATTACATAATACTTCGTTCATTCATCATAACAAGTAAAGCCACAGGAAAGATATTATACATCGCATAAGGAACATAAACATGCATCAACATCACATCATACATGGCAACATCATACATACATAAAGTACAACATCATCATCATCATCATGCCCAACATGCCTTCTAAGACCTCGATCGTCATCTTAAAAAAAACTCTTATGGGAACCTTTACATCAACACTTACATCTGCACTTTCCCCCGAAAGTCAGAAGTCAATCTACACCTTCCTCGGGTTCAACAGCCCTATTCGGGCGTATGGACACCCCTCAGTCGCATGGCCTCCATGCGACTGAACATCATGCGATTGAACTAATACGGATGAACACCTATGCGAATGAACATCCAGTCGTGCGAATGGACAATGCGGATGAACACCTATGCGACTGGACCTTCAGTCGTGCGAATGGACCTTCAGTCGCATGACACCCACGCGAATGGCCCTCCAGTCGTGCGAATGAACCCCAATCGTGCGAATGGACCCCAATCGCACCCTAATCGGCCGTATGGCCTCCATTCGGCCTCCAGTCGGTCGCCTAGCCCTAACTGGTGCAGAGTGCAGTTCAACCCGACTGCAGCCGAGGGTTTTCGGCCTCCAAACTCATCTAAACCCATTTTAAGCCTAAATCGACCATCCTAAACCTTAGGGATGCATACCATAACATCATTCAAGCACAACCAAGCAAGAAATCAAGTCACAATCGCGTCATACATACGCATACACATACACAAACGGGTCAACTTACACACATACGAAAAACTCGATTTCAGATGTTTTCCAGCCCCAAATTGTTTGAAAACAAGTAAAAGAGGGGTCCTAGAACTCACCTAAACGAGCACAATGACAAGAGCTTCGATTCGGCTTGCTTCACGACGATTTTGGCGACCCGAACCGACCCGAACCAACACTTTTTCCTCTTTTTCCCTCTTTCTCTATATTCTTTTCTTTGTGAGCTGAAATGTGAGTGTGGGGAGAGTGGGCTGCCCTCTCCCTACATATATCACCACATTTCCCAACTTTTCTTCGTTGGCGAGTTTGGTCCCTCGACTTTTGGACTTTATTTTCTTTTCTTTCTTCACCGGATTCAAAATAATAAATATCCGGTGTTACATTTATGTAAGAAGACTTTTAATTCAAGTTTCAAAATAACATAAATACCCCCTGAACTTAGTTTAAGTTTAACTTCAAACTAATTTGTTAATTTCTAAACTTTTATAAAAATGTGTATCATTATTAATATCAGTAATATTATAGTTATTATTATTTATTATTATTTCCATTATTATTATGATTACTATTATTATACTTATTATTTTAGTTATTATTATTATTATAACAATATTATTATCATTATTATCAATGTTAAGCAAATTAATTTATTAACTCCCAATTTAACTCAACATGCATAACAAGCCCTCAAAGTTTCATAAATGACATAAATGGCTCTTATAAGAACTAACAAAATTAACTTTTAATTAATGGAAATACGAGATGTTACAGTCTCCCAAACTTAAAAGAATTTCGTCCCGAAATTAAGAGATATGAAACTATACAAACAAATGCGGGTACTTCTTCTTCATATGTTCTTCACGCTCCCAAGTAAATTTAGCGCCACGCTTATTCCCCCAACGAACCTTGACAATTGGGGTAGTTGTGATTCTAGTCTTCTTCATGATGCGATCCATGACCTCAACGGGTTTCTCAACAAAGTGCAATGACTCGTCAATCTGAATGTCTTCCAACGGAACATGCAGACTTTCATCAGCCAAGCACTTTTTCAAATTTGAGACGTGGAACACAGGATGAACTCCACTAAGGTCGGAAGGTAGTTCCAGTTTGTAAGCCACTTTCCCAATCCTTTTCAGGATTTTGAAAGGTCCTACAGATCTTGGAGCCAGTTTGCCTTTCTTTCCAAAGCGGACAACACCTTTCCACGGTGAGACCTTTAGAAAACCATATCCCCAATTTGAAATTCTAATGGCTTACGTCGCTTATCAGCATAGCTCTTTTGATGACTTCTCGCCACTTCAAGGTTCTTGCGGATGATGGAAACTTTTTAGTCGTCTCTTGTATAAGTTCGGACCAGTGATGAAGTTTTAACCAATGTCGATCCAATAGATCGGTGAATGACATTTACGACCATAAAGTGCTTCAAACGGTGCCATCTTGATACTCGAGTGATAACTATTGTTATATGAAAATTCCGCGAGCGGTAGATGCGAATCCCAATCACCACCAAAGTCAAGAACACACAGGCGTAGCAAATCCTCCAAGGTTTGGATCGTTCGCTCGGTTTGACCATCAGTTTGAGGATGTAAGCCATGCTTAGGTCCAATTGAGTACCCAAGAGTTCTTGCATAGACGACCAAAAATACGAAGTGAAACGAGCGTCTCGGTCGGATATGATGTGCAGATGTACCCCATGACGACTTACAATCTCATCAACGTATATACAAGCTAACCTTGATGTCTTGTAAGTGTCACGTATGGGTATAAAATGTGCAGATTTGGTCAATCGTCAATGATCACCCATATGCTATCATGTCCTCGAGAGGTTCGGGGTAGCTTGGTTATGAAGTCCATGGATATGTGTTCCCACTTCCACATAGGGATCTCGGTTGCTCAAGTAATCCACTTGGACGTTGATGTTCGGCTTTAACCTTCGTACACGTGAGGCACTTAGCCACATAAGTTGCTCTATCCTTCTTCATCCTAGGCCACCAATATTGACCACGCAGGTCCATGTACATCTTATCGGAACTAGGATGAACAGAATAATGAGTTTGATGAGCTTCGTTCATGATAAAGGTACGAAGATTATTATGATTTGGAACCCAAATTCAATTTGCGAAGTACATCAATCCATTGGGTTTCGTTTCCAATCGAGTTAAAAGGTTAGTCTCCAGCTCATCCTTCATTCTTCCTTCTTGTTGCACCACTTGTTAAGCCTCCAAGATACTAGACTCGATGTCACTATCTATTCTCAAGTTTGTAGCAGTACGGTAGTCTCGTTGACATCTGGTCGGATCTCAGTATCGAACTCACCCAAAGTGTCAAACCATTCACGTCGATCGCAAATTTCTTGGAATGAGATCATCTTGTTGTGAATCTTTTGGCTTAGTGCATCGGCTACAACATTTGCTTTACCAGGATGGTATCGAATGACACAATCGTAATCACCAATCAACTCCATCCAACGGCGTTGCCTCATGTTGAGATCTTTTTGATTGAAAACGTGTTGAAGGCTTTTGTGATCGGTGTAGACTATACATCGCGTACCATACAGGTAGTGCCTCCAAATCTTCAAAGCAAAGACAACAACACCAAGCTCGAGGTCGTGTGTTGTGTAATTCACCTCGTGAACCTTTAATTGTCTCGATGCATAAGCTATGACCTTCCCTCGTTGCATAAGAACACAACCAAGGCCTTGTTTAGATGCATCACAATACACGATGAAGTCGCCATTTCCATCGGGTAGGGTCAAGATAGGAGCATTGCACAACTTGTGCTTTAACGCTTCAAAGGCTTCTTCTTGCTCGGAACCCCACTCGAATGGTTTATTCTTTTGTGTCAAAGTAGTGAGTGGCTTCGCGATCCTCGAGAAGTTGGCAATGAATCGCCAATAATAACCAGCAAGACCAAGGAAAGAACGAACTTCAGTAGGAGTCGTAGGAACACACAAATTCTTCACAGCTTCCACCTTTGCAGGATCAACATGAATTCCTTGGCTATCCACCATGTGTCCTAGAAAAATTGAACTTCCTCGAGCCAGAAGTCACACTTCGAGAATTTCGCGTACAATTGCTCTTTCTTCAACAACTCAAGTACCAATCTCAAATGCAGTTCATGATCGGTGTTGGTTTTGGAGTAGATAAGTATGTCATCAATGAAGATGATCACAAACTTGTCTAAATAAGGCTTGCATACTCGGTTCATGAGATCCATGAAGACAGCAGGAGCATTGGTTAAACCAAAAGGCATCACCATAAACTCATAGTGCCCATAACGAGTACGGAACACGGTCTTTGGGATGTCATCATCATGAACTCGTAATTGATGATATCCAGAACGTAGATCAATCTTCGAGGATATGGCAGCTCCTTGAAGTTGATCAAACAAGTCATCGATACGAGGAAGAGGATAACGGTCTTGATGGTAAGCTTGTTAAGCTCACGATAATCGATGCACATACTAAATGATCCATCTTTCTTCTTCACGAAAAGAACAGGTGCACCCCAAGGCAAAGAACTAGGACGATGAAGCCCTTCTCAGATAGCTCTTGAAGTTGACTAGAGAGTTCTTGCATTTCAGATGGTGCAAGTCGATATGGTGACTTAGCCACGGGGTTTGCTCCCGGTATCAAGTCAATTTTAAACTCAACTTCACGCATGGGAGGTAGACCACTAAGATCATCGGGAAATACTTCAGGAAAGTCTCGTACGATAGGGACATCCTTAAGTTCTTTCCCTTTGACTTTTGTGTTGACCACGTAAGCCAAGAAGGCCATATACTTCTTGCTTAAGCACTTTCGGGCTTGAGTGCAAGACATGAGTTTAAGTCCTTTGGAATATTTTTCACCGAACACCTTCAATGTGTCACCAGAAGGTAATGGTATACGGATGCACTTCTCGAAACAAATGATCTCGGCATGGTGTTTGGCTAACCAATCCATACCAATGATGATGTCGAAGCTTCCAAGTTTCATAGGAATAAGATCAATAAGGAAATCATGTGTGTCTAGACTTAAGATGCAATCACAAATAACGACACCAACGGTGATCGGTTCTCCATCGGCAACTTCAACGATGAGAGGTCTTTCTAATTTCGTATATGGCTTAGTGTAACACCCGGCTATTTTTAAAAATCATGATATAAAGAATAAAAGCAAGAAAGGCGATAAAGTCCAAGTGGAGGGACTAAAAGTGTCCAAAAAGGATAAAACTTTCAAAAGTTGGTGTAAAGGGAGTATGGCCGCCCACCCTCACCTCACTTCACCATTTGTCTCGGTTTTTAGAGAGAGAGCAAAGAAAAACTCTCGGTTGAAGATAAGAAGAAGAAGAGAAGTCGTATTCAAGGTAAGAATTCAAGGTTTTTATGCTTTTATGTCGGGTTTTATCCCGGTTATGTGTGTATGCTTATGGGTTGTGTTTGTGCTTGGGTGTGTGTGTTTTTGGTGTTATTTCTAGGTAATTTGAACTCTTTGCAAGCGGGTTAAAAGGAAGAACACCCAAGTTGCACCAGGTGAGTTCTAGACCCTGGTTTTTACATGTTTTAAACTATCTTTGGGGCTGAAAACGTATTAAAATGATTTTACAAGTTTATGTGTGAATACCCGTATGTATGGTGTATGTTGGATGTTAGTTCTGGATGGTTTATAGGCTACTCATGTTTAGAATAGCCACATTATGCTTAGAACAGATGGGTTCGATGATTAGGATTGAAAATATCCTAGAAACATGTTTTACAGAATGCTCATGCGTCTAGATAAGTGTTCATAGGTCTGAAAGTGCCTTAGAATTAAGTGTAAGTCATACGCCTAAACAGTAGCTCATGCGCCCAAAATTTGACTTAGAAATGTTTAAGTTCAGCCCATGCGCCTGAACAGTGACCCATGCACCTAGAAATGGTAGTCAGATGACTAAGTGTAGGGCCATGCGCCCCAATAGTGCCCATGCGCCCAAGTGGCCCATGCGCCTAAGTGTTCATGCATCTGAATAGTATCCATGCGCCTAGATTGGGCTGGAATTTACTAAGTGTTCAGACGTCCAGGAATCCCCATGCGCCTGAACAGTACCCATGCGCCTGAAAGTGGCCCATGCGCCTAAGTGTTCCTCATGCGCCTGAATAGTGTCCATGCGCCTGCATAGTGCCCATGCGCCTAGGACTTAGAATATTTTTTCTGATTTTTGTGGAAAATGTGTAAAGTAGGCTTTGACTTGGGAAATTCCCGGGGGACTATAAGTTGACTTTTGGGGTCATAGATAGTATGATGGGCATGCTATGGATGATGATGCTGATGATGTGCATGATTATGCATGATGTATGTTATGTATGTATAATGCCCTGTGATGATGTATGACTAGTATGTTATGTTATGCTCCTATAATGATGAATGTTTATCTTTCCATGGCTTTACGTGTTATATTAATGAATGAACCGGAAGTATTATGTAACGTAAAGTGAAAGATAATGAAAGAGGAACATGATGAATGAATGCATGCATTAACGAATGAATGAACGTAAAAAGTCTTGCAAGCAAATGTATGGAGGTCCACACCCAATTAAGGGTGTTAGCTCAACTGTGTGCGGGTTAGCTACCTCAGAAGGATGCACACTGGGGTCCAATCCTTGAGATTGACCATATGTATGGGATCCTTGCCGCTTGCCCCAAGTACTGGAGTCAGCTTCGTGCACAATGTTCGGGGTCTATGAAAGAACTCAGGCCCAGTAACCAGCTTCGTGCACAATGTTCAGGGTATAGCATATGGCATTGATCCAGAATGAAACGAAAAGATGAACGGTGAATGTACTTGCCTCAGGTACTGGAGTCAGCTTCGTGCACAATGTTCGGGGTCTATGATAGACCTCAGGCCCAGTAACCAGCTTCGTGCACAATGTTCGGGGTATTGTACATGTCAAAAGATGTAATGAACGAACGAAGGTTAACGAACGTAATGAAAGATAATAACGATGTTATCTATATGTAAGTATGATGTATGATCACGAACGAACGAAACGTATAGTATGGTCTCTGTAAAGAAATAAATAACGATTTTATGTATGTTTTATTATAAAACTAGAACTCACTCAGTGACGCTGACTTTTATACGTTTTCTGTTGGCAGGTAAACGTTGCTGAGGATGGCACGAGACGGCTACTCAGCTCTTTTGGATGACATCCATTTAATTAAGGCTTTTGTGATGTAATACAACGATATAATTTTGTAACCGACAAATGATGCATTATTTTGCAAAAGTTTTTAGGATGAAATGAAATGTCATGTGTTTTATATTTTCTACTGCAATGCTTTGATGAATAAATGTAAAGTATATGTTTTACATGCGATGAATCACCAGCTGTAAGCGTCCCGGGAACGGGGCCTTACACTTAGCAAGTATGTGTTCAAACTCTAACGAAACAAAACTCTTATCGGCTCCAGAATCAAATAGGACATAGGCATAAGTTTTATTAATAAGAAACATACCTGTTCAAATTTTAAGGTATTTAACGATACAGGTAATGTATGAAAAGAATCGGATCACAAAGGTTAAAGGTGAGTTAGCATACCATTCACCACATCGTTGTTTGCTTGTGCTTGGTTAGCGTTGATGTTGAGAGCACGTCCTCGGGCTTATGGAACATTACCCACGAGATGAGGGCATTGTGGGCGGAAATGACCAGGTTCCCCACAGTTGTAGCAAACACGGTTTGTGAGCATGGCGGCATTGTTAGATGCACGGTGGCAAGTCGCACCAAATTAACATATTTACCGCATAGGGTGCAGATACGGCATGGTTGATTCCCCGGATGATGATACCTACAAGTGTTGCACATAGGCTGAGGACCAGCATAGGCCCTAGCCCCAGGCACTTGTGCCATAGGTGTAGCCGCAGGTACAAGTTGTCTTTGGGGTTGTTTGGGTGCAGCCACGGCATAGTTGCATGTCGGGGTGAACTTGCGCTTCTTCTTGTTGTTGTTGTTAGACGGTTCAGCTTTGGTCTCCTTAACGAACTCGGTAGCCGTCTTTTCCACCTTCTTTGCACCCGTCACAGACATGGTGCCCGCTCGTATATGGTTCTCGGTGAGTTGAGCGGTGATAGTAATGGCTTCTTCCAAGGTTGTGGGTCAGCTACCCACCACAGCATCTTGAATTTGGGGTGGTACACCCTTTATGAACTTCTCGATGTTACGGGGGACAGTGTCGACCATATGGGGCATAGTATACTCAACTCATGATGCCTAGTTGAGTAGGCCAGATGATCACCATCGTTTTGCTTCAAATTCCAGAATTCCTCTTCCACTTTTGTAACTCGTTTCTCGGGCAGAACTTCGCGATGGCGATCTTCTTAAACTCTTCCCAAGTAAGTTCCAGAATAGCATCGGCCCCTCGATTTCTCTTCTCGCTATTCCATCAAGTAAGAGCCCTTTGTTGGAGCATACTAGTAGCATAGCGAACTTTGAGTGCCTCAGGACATTCACAATTGACGAAGGTGTTCTCCATGCTCACGAACCACTCGAGAAGACCAATGGCTCCTTCCTTGCCACTAAAACTAGTGGGCTTGCAAGAGCTAAAGTTCTTGAAAGTGCAGGTTGGGTTGTTGCGCCTTTGGTTAGCACTATTCTCTCCTTGACCATTATTGCTAGAGTTGGTCATTAAGGTGCTATTGAGTTCAGCAACCATGGTCGGAATGACAACAGCCATTTGTCGGGCGATCATGGCGGCTAGCTTACGATTGGAACTTCCACGCTTTCCATGATGACGAGACATGCTGGAATATGCAAAATGAGTTAGACACGAGAAAGAGAATAACAAGGATTATAATTCAACAAGGATAAGGCAAGAGTTGTAAGGCACATGGAATGGTTCCATTTGGTAACGCATTACCATTTGGAAACGTTGACACGTCAAGGTAAGTTGACCCATTCGCCTTAGAAATTCGTGTATGTTGACCATAGTTTATCACTCATCCCAGAAATCTCCAGGTAAGCATAACTAGTCCCGTAGGATTTATGCGATATGCTTGCCTTAGCCCAAAGGCATTTTGCCAGGAAATCCAGAATACAGGTGTCCATGTGTCACACAAATTTGTTAGGTTCATGAAATCAAAACCTTGATGAGATTTACATAGATTAGACATAAGTCTAAAGATCAGAGTCTTAAGCATAAGTATACGATTCCACGTGTCGTCGAGAATAAGATTAATAAGTTTCATTTGTCGGGGAGAGTCAAAGTGTCAAAGGTAAGTTTAGGGAGACATATAACAAAGTTTAAACAATTACAAGGCAAACCTATGCTAAGGCATCAAGTTGCACATAAGTATGGTATAGCATTATGTAGCATGTAAACAATATACATATTTCCAAGAATATAAATATTATTCTATGAGGTTCATGCATAAGCTATAGTCAAGGTCACCATTTCTAATAACCTAAATCCCTATAGTTATGGGCTCTAATACCAATCTGTCACACCCCAACCTTGACGGCGGAAACGTCGAGATGTGAGGGTTAAGATTGTTCACAACCACATAACGCTATATTTAAATGTAAATATTAAAATTATAAGTTTCAAAAGGCATAACAAACATAAGTCTCAACATGAAATAAGTTCCAAACAAAACATAACATTACATAAACATTTTATTTATTAAACTAGGTCCAAGTCCTAGTTTTATTGCAAGCTTCAAAAGTCCACTTTAAACTTGGAGATTTCTTGAAACATGATAAAAATAAAAGGTCAACTATAAATAGTTGGTGAGTTTCCAAGGTTTTCATACATAATATGATAAGGATTACAAGTAGCAATTCATGTCATAGGTCATAAGTTAGTAAGGTTATATAACACATGTCGTTACAACCAAACCTCGACTTGATTACAAGTATATAAGATTGGCTAAGTGTATTTCGTTCATATGATGAACAAGCATACGTCAACAGGAGCCGGCAATACCTCGGCTTTAGCACCAAATAGGCTTGTCAGGCCCAAAGATCTAAGACGTCGCCAGGATAGCAATAGTTAATTATTGAAAACAAAAATATGTATCTCATATAAACACTTACATCACACAAATAACCATGACAAAAATATGAATTGTAAATGCTTACAAGTTAAAACGTTTACAAGTGTATGAGAATAAGTATCATGTTTCACCCCAAATTAGTGTGAAAATATAAAAAGGGGGCAAGGAAAACTCACATAGAAATAAGTATTTTAGGGAGATTAATAAGATTAATAAACGTCGTTCCAAAGTCGCATCGTCACAAGACACCTAAATATATATGATCACAAGGTTAAAGTTTTACAATAAGTGTAATGAATTAACATGGACTGGGTTCAATTTGATGTTTGGGGTTTTATCAATTATATTTAACAAATCAAAAAAAAACAATTATATTTTGGTGAAAACAATATACTTATATTTTATATAAAGATATAAAATAAGAATAACATTTATAATAATTTTGTAATATTTATAAAGTTTAAATAAGGTTTTATAATTAAATAAAATGAGCACGATTTAAACAATAACTTAAATAAACAATGGTTGAAATAATAAACTAGTATTTTAAGTCTAAATTTTATAGAATATATATTAACTATAACATTCACTTTAGAATTTTAAATAAAATATAAATAAATTACAGAAAAATAACAACATGGTTTAAAATACACGAAGTTTATAAACATGTTTTTTTATAATTTTTATAATTTTTTTATATATTAAAAAAATTGCAAAACATTCTAAAAAAATGTTGGAGGTCGCCGGGTTCGAACCCGGGACCTCTAAGTTGAAATGTGGACAAGGAACCGTTAAACCAAGGCTCTCGGCCGCATTAGAACACGTGTTTTAATTTATAAATTCCAAGTTAACAAACCCCCCATATCACATAAGAACCCTAGAATCGTGTAATTCCAAATCGAAGATCAAAACGACATGGAGAACCAATTAAGTTTGGGGCTTTTGTTCCCCTCACAAAACCGAGTTCGTTGATATATCTAACTTACCCGATTGATATCGAATTGACAATGAACACTCGAACAACAGTCGCGGCTATACGAGAACCGATTCCAATGGCAAACGTTGATGATAAATCAATTAATTTTGTGGATAGCTTCGTGTGATGCCCTCGATGCAAAGCGCTATGTCGATTTTGGTCCAATTCGTTCGGAGATTAGGTTTTGGTAGGGTTGCAGGTCGCGGAAAAGAAGGGAATTGGAGGTGGAATTCTTGTGTGATTTAGGTGCGATTGAGAGTTGTAAACGGTTAAGTGTTATTAGATGATTGATTAGGTTCCTTTATGTTAGGACCTGGTATTCGACTGAAATACCTAGAGATCACGTGTATACCAGATCAAATAATGCGGAATCCTATTTGATTGGCGATCCAAGTTCATAGAACACATTAGATCGATTCCTTATCGATTTCTAACTTAGGACCTGGTATTCGACTGAAATACCTAGAGATCACGTGTATACCGGATCAAATAGTGCGGAATCCTATTTGATTGGCGATCCAATCAGTGAGAACACACGAAGAATCAATCAAGGATTGAAACTAACGTTAGAAATCGATAAGGAATCGATCTAATGTGTTCTATGAACTTGGAGAACGATTTGGAAGGTTCTGGACGGCTAGGGTTCGACTTGAATCGTACTTGTTCGAATGTCCTCGTTTTTCACGAATTGAGTTGTATTTATAGGTTGGCACTATTCAATCGTGCGACTGAACCATTAGTTTGTTCAGTCGTGCGATTGAACCATGCGGTTGGTTCATTCGGGCGACTGAGTGTTCAGTCGTGCGACTGAGCCAATCTTATGTTACAGTCGTACGACTGATCCAGTCTCCTGGTCCAGTCGTGCGACTGAGTCAATCGTGTGAAGTTCTTCATGTGTATGGTTCATTCGCATGAGCCATTCCCATGGGAACTTCATTAAGTTAAGTTTGAATGTTTTAGTTAATTAATATAATATTATATGTAATCATTCAAGTAATTATAACCCAATCAATTCAGTCACGACTCATTAATGAACTATTAAACATTATAACAACAGACTATCAATATCAGTTCATTAATCATACCAAACAAGATCTATTACATCACATATCACGATCTAGGGACATACATGAATCAACAAACTCCCCCTTGGACCTAGATCTCTCTAATATCTTGTTTTCTTCATTACCTTCTCATATTTCTTGTACTTGTCCTCTTGTGTGACTCCCGCGTGAATATCAAACGCGAAGCAAAGTCGTATAACATTTTAGAACTGGAGGGCTTGTACAATGTCTTGTGTGTCATAGAACAGTGACCACTTGTATAATGTATAGACATGATTAGCAGACAAGTTAGTTAGCCACATTGGGTCGAATACCCTGACAGTATCCATTTGATCCCCTTTGTTCAGAACTATGACAGCTTCAGCAGTTCTCCAATCATAGTACCACCATTTGAAGTGTGGAGTGAAGTCCTGTGGCATTTCCCTGAGAGGGATTCTCGACATAGTGCGAGGAGGACTCCACTTCAACACAATCTTAGGTTTTCCAGTAATGGCATCCATCTCAGACCTTCTAATATACCTTGTAGGTTGTTGAGGTCTGAAGTTAATCCATCTGGTGTGGTACTCTTTCTTGAGGGCAGTCTCAAACCAGCCTGACATCTTTCTCGGGTCAGCATACAACAGCTTCAATTTGGCCAGCTGGTTGAGCTCAAATCTGGTAGAGTCTTTAGATCATGTGGAAATCTAAAGTACTCTATGCCCTTTTCCCTCTTCACGGCATAAACGTTAAGATCGTCAAAATATGCCCATGTTATAATCCTGCCTGACACCGTATGATGTTTCTTGACGCTGTAGAACTTGATGTAGGCATCCTTCTTCGGTGCAGCACGTTGGGCTCTGACTTCTTTAAAACATTCAGCCCACTCAGCCTTTCGAATGTATACATCATCGTTTGAGGCTTGGGCTGTTCCTTCGGTCTTTCCTGCTTCCTGCTCCATCTTGTCTAGTACCTCAACATATCACTGACTAGGGACTCACCCAGATTGGGGACCACATTACCCTCGTTGTCAGCGTACTGAGGGTACTCTTCAGCAGCAATATCTTCAACCTCAACTTCATCAACGTCGTGTAGTTCATCGTCACTGGTTGAATCAACTGTTGGAGCATCCTTGACAATGTCATCAGGATTGAGTCTGAACATCTCTGCCAGTTGCTCGTTAGATAGGTCGTGAATTATTTCACCTTCTTCAGGGGTATAACTCACTGACCTTCTGACAATCCCTTGCAGATCAAGAATCATTGTGAGTTGAGACTTGATCTGTTGAAGGGGAGCAATATCAAACTCATCTCTGTGGTACTTTGGATCTGTTTGATTTACACATTTCACACTCAAATCATTAGTAATATATCAAACAAAATGCATTAACTTAATATAAACATTTAGCACATGGTTTTTCAATACAGAATACAAAAGTAATTAAATACATAAAACATCCACTATTTACTTTTATCCTGAATGCTAGACTCTTCTTGTGAAGGTGCAGAAGCAGAAGCTGACTGATCCTGTCTGTTCTTTGTTCTCTTCTCTTGGCCTGGAGCTGAGACAGATTTAGCTGCTTCTCCTTCTTTAGTCTCTTCATCTGCACACCACTCTTCTGTTTTCTCTTCATCAGAATCACTGTCATCATCATCATCATCATCATCATCCTCATTATCTCTGTCTCCATCCTTTATCTTTAGAGGTTCCTCCTTTGATCCTTTCAATTTTAGCAAAATAGACCTCTTAGCTTTTTCCAACTCCTCTATCTGCTTACCCGCTGTGACACTTTGCGCTCGGAGTTGGTCCAACTGAGTGTTCTGAGCAGCTAATTGCTGGGCCCGCTCCTCAATAACTCGATCCTGCTCTGCAATTTTCTGCGATTGTGCAGCAGTCAGGTCGGTGAGCTGGCGGATCTGAGAGGTCTTTTCCTCATCAGCCGCCAGCAATCGTAACACCATTCTATTTAAGGCTGACAGCTGTTCCTCTACCCCGATTGGAGGTAGAGGAGATCTGTAGGTGTGTGAGGGGTAGGCTGAGGGCTCGGTTTGGTGGCTAGTGGTGGTGGTGGAGGTGGTGAATATAGGGTCAGGTCTGGATGATAGTGGTGGTGAGTGTGGGGTGAATGATGTAGTGGTGGCAGGGGTCTGGCTTGTGGTGGTCGGTATGGTGGTGTCTGTGGGGAGAGGTATGGTGGTGGAAGGTGTGTCTGCAGAGGTGGTAGTGATGGAAGGTGTGGGGGATGTGGTGGTGATGAAGGTTACCTTACGTTTTTTCTTTTTCTGGCCATGGGGTTGAGCCATCCGTTTTCTCCTCGTTCCCTTCGAGGTGGATGCTCCCCTTCAATCCCGCCTGAGGACCCCGGAGCATATGGATCAGTTTCTGTATCTCCGGAGCCTCTCGGTTGTTCACCAACAACCCTCAACCCGTGTTCTGTGGGAACCACTTTCCTTCCCACAGTCCGGGTCAATGGTTCCTCATCAGATTCATCCTCATCCTCCTCGTTCAAAACAAAATCTTGATGAAATCCTGCTGACTCAGTTACCTCAGCAGGTGAGACCGACACCGAGGGAACAGAGTCAGACACAGTGCCTCTGGATGGAACAGTATCATCCCCACTGTCATCCTCCTCTGAATCATCAGTGGGGAGGACAATTGGCTCCACGTCGGAGTCACTGTCCTCGTGACGCCATTGGCGTCTCCCCGGTGCCACATAGCTTTCATCTGCTAAGTGGCCAATCATTATCTCTAAGGCCACTGCGTCATGACTCTCTTTGGGTAACTGTGGCAGCTTCTCGTTGAAGACGAGCTGTAAGAATCTGGGATACATACAGAACCCCTCTTTTCCCTTTACCTCCAAATTCTCCACCAAGTAGGAGAATATCATGCTGAAAAACTGAAAGGGTGGTTCAGAACCAGTGCCACGTAGGCATTTTGAATCTGGTCTGAGAGGTCGTCAACCCACCCCTCCTCGATGCTACACACTTGAGGATCACGTGTGCTAAGTACTTGTACTGGGGGCTCAGGTTGCTCTTGTTGAGCACACCTGAGTTGATATCCCCAGCGTACTTTAGCCTTAGGAAGCATCCTCGCACTGTCAATGGATGTAGTTTTGTAGGATGATCAGCGTCCTCCCCGAATTCGAGGACCCTCTGAATATCGGCAGCAGAGATCTCAATATTATGGCCCAGTATGGAGCTCCTGATACAGTAAGGCTCACGAGAGCGGTCCACCGAGGCATTCTCCCAGAATGCCTGATGGAGTGATCTATAAGGCGTGCAAGGAGTGGAGATCGCCTTATAGATCCGGGACCGTCTCAGAAATGCTATTATGTCGGTAAACTCAACCCCGTTCCTGGTGGTGTGATCCAAATGGGCACAGATGTTGTGCTTTGGATTTATGGTCCACTTTTCTGCCATTTATCTGTAACACACAAGACATAGAACTATTAATACATAAGACATGAAGACTTCTGTTCTAAGTGTAAAGTTGACAGTCATTTTGATTCATTCGTGCGAATGAATCATGCGACTGAAGTCAGTCGCCTGTTTGAGACATGCGATTGAGTTCAATCGAGTGTTTGAGACATGCGATTGAGTTCAATCGGCTGATTGAGGCATGCGATTGAGTTCAATCGGCTGATTGAGGCATGCGATTGAGTTCAATCTGCCGACTGAGACATGCGATTGAGTTCAATCTGCCGACTGGACTCATTCGGGTGGTTCAGTCGGTCGAATGATCCAATCGCAAGGTTCAATCGTGCGATTGGAGTTCATTTGAACGACCAGTCGCTTGCCCCACTGTTCGATCGCCTGTGGGTCGAATCTTGACCAATCTAAGTCTTTTAACAGTGTGTAATTGTCCATTAGCCTTGTCTACTTGTTACTCATAACCTATTAAACTCAATTTTAACATTTTGCTTCATTTACATAGGCGATTAGGTCAATTCACAGTTCGGTTCTTGATTCAACCCAATGTCGCTATTGTAGTTCGGTCATGTACTGATTTTGGTAGGATTCAAGGAGTAGTGTACCTGTAAAACGTCACTGGAATGTAAGAATCTTAACCGCAATGTATATCAGAATCGGTGGCAAGTTTGACAGGGTAACGGTACAGAATGCGATTTGGGGTGCTATTGGGAGTGATGAGTGAGATGCGATCGACTAAGTCCCTTAAATACTGAACCTAGGTTCATTCGGCCGACTGGCCTCATTCGCTCAGTTCAATCGGGCGACTGAGGTTCAGTCGTATGATTGGCCTAGTCAATCGCATTCAGTCGGCCGACTGAGTCTCAGTCGGTCGACTGACTCATTCGGTCTCCTTCATTCGCCCCTTTAGTTGACCGACTGAGCCTCAGTCGGTCTACTGTTTCATTCTCCCCCTTCCATTTGGTCGAATGGATCAATTTCATGTCCATTCGGCCGATTGGAAGCCATTCGCATAGTTGGTCGATAACCATGATCCACTAGTGCGAATGGGTCACACTTGTGAGTTTACAGTCATTTTTAACATTTACTATTCAGACCCTTTTCACTTTTGATAATAACATATTAAGCTCTTAACCAATTCAGTCACTTCAGACGTGACCTTTTACATTTTGAAAACCATGTGGCCATCTCAGACATGACCCTTTTTAGGTAAGTTAATTCCCTTCTGATTTCCCTGATGTAGTCCGACCGACACACAAATTAAAAGATAAACATAGGAACTTAAACTAACTACACAACTGAAGTTTATGTTTGGACTTTTTATGAGAGATAAAACCCTAAGATGAAAATCTAAGGGATTGGATTAGGAGTAGACAGCTTTAACTTAGATTGATCATATCTGGACCAACTCAATTTTGGAATCATACAGGAATATCAAATCATTTTGGGACTTGTTATTAAAACTCTTTGATGCTTAAATTCTCGGTGTTCATCCAGAGTCGTTAGCAACTTAGGAAATCATACTGAAACTCTTAGATTTTCACATTGATTTGAACTCTTGAGAATGTAGCCACTAAGATTGTCAGTATGTTGTCCACTTAAATCCATACACAGACTTTTGATGCAGACTGGTGACTGATTTAGGTTTAATTATTTCAGCTAACATTTGTGGATCCCACACTTATATGGTAATCAACATTCCTCAGAGGTTTGGGCGGTCTAAGGGTATTATTACAAGAAGAGACTATTCTTAGAGCTTTCAAAGAGAAGCCTGTCCTCAGGTCAGTGCCATCGCACAGCAGAGAGGCGGCAAACAACAATGAATTCTAGAATATCTAGGTTATGCTTATCCTCAGGTCAGTGCCATCGCACAGCAGAGAGGCACACAACCTATCTCCTTGTTAGAGCAGCTTTTTATTTGACCCAATATGCACCAACAACATGAGTCATTAGCTTTATTGCATTTGTCTTTCATTTTTTCTTGCTTTGCTCTAATTGTGGTCATCTGCACACTTTTTTGGCATTTAAATGCTCATTACCCCTTATTGGAATATATTTGATTGTGTTAACCAGTGATAAGATGGAAACCCACAGTCAGTTGAACAACTTAGTTTGATCTTGAGATCACCAATCAGGTCTAATTGTCTATTGTGTTGAATCTACCAACATATCATTTGTGGTCTAGCAGCCTCTAAGTCTACTTCTCTGTGTCACCTTAGGAGTTGCCAGTTTTCTATCATATCCCTTTTTTATATTGCTTAGACTACACAGACTTATACTTTGAACTTTTGCATCTTTTCAAACCTTAAATTTTAAAATCCCTCTTGATTTGTTCCTGTGTACTATCATATTCCAAAGGTATTGAATCAGTATCACAGACACAATCTACCTTATTTCAGCTAGTTACCCCTTCTCCCTCTCTTCTTTTTTTTTTAATATTAACTTGCTGACATATTCTCCCCCTAAAATACTAAAATCATTTCGGATTGAATTATTTTTGGATCTTAATAAATAGCAAGATAACATGAGTTTAAGTATAACAGACAAAAGAAAAGAAAAAAAGATAACATAAAATAAAATAAACATTAACGAAACCTACATCGGACTACACATCATTCTCATCAGGAATTACCTCACTTTTCTTTTTAACGCCGTTGACCTCTAGCAAGTATTGAAAACGTGGTTTATCAAAGGCTTTTGTATAGAGGTCAGCACGTTGAAAATCAGTATTAATTTTAACCACATCTATTAAGGTCTTTTCAAAACAGTCTCTTATGAAGTGGTATTTAATACCGATGTGTTTGGTCTTAGGATGTTGAACCGGATTTTTGGTTACTGCAATTGCAGCAGAGTTATCAACAAAAATAGGAGTAGACGAGAATTTCAAACCGTAATCCCGCATTTGCTGTTGATCCAAATGATTTGGAACAGCAACTTGCAGCAGCAACATATTCGGCTTCACAGGTTGACAATGCAACCGATGTCTGCTTCTTACACTGCCATGTAACTAATCTTCTCCCAAAGAATTGACACCCTGCTGATGTAGACTTGTAGTTCATTTTGCAGCCTCCATAGTCCGAGTCACTATACGCTGTGAGCTCAAAATCGTCATCATGAGGATACCACAACCCCAGTGTGGGTGTACCCTTTAGATAGCGAAGATCCTTTTGACCCCGATCAGATGATTGACCTTAGGTTTAGCCTGATATCTGGAACATAAACATGTAGCATACATGATATCAGGTCTTGAGGCAGTGAGATACATGAGAATCCAATCATTCCTCGGTACATAGTGGCATCTACAAGATCTCCATTCTCATAAGGTGCTATATCATGATTCGTAGCAAGTGGAGTCCCAGCAGCAGAAGCATTCTCCATGTCAAAGCGACTGAGAATGTCTCCTACATACTTGGTCTGATGTAGAAGATCCCATTCGGTGTTTGATCCACCTGTAACCCGAGAAAGAACTTCATCTCCCCCATCGCACTCATCTCAAACTCTTTCTTCATCACTCTGCTTCAACTCTTTGCATAACTCTTCGTTCTTTGACCCGAAGATTATGTCATCAACATATATCTGTACAAGCAGTAGGTCACCATCCTTTTCTTTAATAAACAGTGTACAGTCAATGACTCCCCTGCGAAAGCCGTGTTTCACAAGATGAGTCGATAGTTTCTCATACCAAGCTCGAGGAGCTTGATGAAGCCCATATAAAGCTTTGTCGAGCTTGTAAACTCTATCCCGATGATAAGGGTCTTCAAATCCCTCGGTTTGACTTACATAGACTGTTTCCTGATTTCTCCATGAAGGAATGCACTCTTCACATCTAATTGGTAGACTTTAATCTTTATGTACGAGGCATAGGCAAGGAAGATACGAATAGCTTCCATCCTTGCTACGGTGCAAACACCTCATTATAGTCAATCCCCTCGACTTGGCGAAAACCTTGAACCACCAGTCGAGCTTTGTTCCTTATAATGACTCCTTGGTCATCCTTCTTACATTTTAGTACCCATTTGGTGCCAATGACTTTAGCACCTTTAGGTCTATCACCAGAGTCCATACACCTAACTTCTCAAACTGCAGAAGTTCTTCTTGCATGGCACTCACCCACGCCTCATCATTTAGTGCTTCACTGACATATTTTGGCTCAACCTGAGACAAGCATCGATAAGCACCATCATGATGTAACCCTTCTCCATAACTGAGGCGTAATCAGCTGAGTATAGCTGATTTTGGGTTTGTACTCCTGATCGGACATCTCCAATAACATTGTCAAGGGGATGATAAACGTTTAGTCGTGATCCTGGAGTAGTCGGCACAGTCACCTCCGAACCAAGATTGTGAACATTTTGGTCTGCATCTGAGGAGGTTGGAGTTTGAGGTTCCGAAGTCGGGGTACATCACTTGTGGATGCTTGTGGACTTTCAGGAACTGGAACCTGTTCCTCCTGACTGTTCTGGTCATCTGCTTCAGTTTCATCTTCAGAGGAGGAGTCACTTTCATCATCGACTTCCCCTTCTGACTGAGTAGATGACTCTCCCTGTGTGCTGGATGGAGTATTTAGAATCATACATCATCCTAGTGGCTAACTCATCATCCGAGGGAGAGAGGGATGTTGAAGGATTTGAAGAATCCATCATAATCGAAGAAGTATGCAGGTCCTTTGCCTGTAGGTGGTGTGGTATATCTCTGAACGTCGACATTACACCATACTTCTACAAGACCCGTTGAGTTATTGTAAACTCGCTTGTTCGGTATGTTGTATCCTAGAAAAATTCCTTCAACTGACTGCTTCTCGCTGAATTTTCCTTCTTGTGTCTTCTTCAGAAGTGTACACGGTGCGCCAAAAGGTTCAAGATACTCAAATTTGGTTTGCGTCTTTGAAGTAGCTCATAACAATCTTTCCGTGGCGCTTGACTATTAGGACTCGGTTCAGTGTATAGCACGCATTTGCCACTGCCTCGTTCCAGAATTGGATAGGCAGTTTCGAGTCTGCCAGCATAGTCCGGGCAGTCTCTATCAAACTCCTGTTCTTTCTCTCAGCAACGCCATTCATCTGAGGTGTGTAGGCAGAAGTGAATTGATGCACAATTCCCTTTTCCTTGCAGTATGCCTCCATCCCTTGATTCTTGAATTCTGTCCCGTTGTCTGAGCGTATTTGTCGAACTTTGAGCTTGTAGAGTGATTCCAGTGTGGTTACTAATTCCTTGAATGTCTCCAAAGTTTCTGATTTTGATTTCAGAAACATTACCCAAGTGAACCTTGAGTAGTCATCAGTGACCACATAGCAGTACGCGTCGCCTGCAATGCTCCTTGTACTAACTGGACCAACAGATCCATGTGAAGAAGCTCAAGAGGAAGTTCTATTGAATGAACTTTCTTTTCCTTATGAGCCTTCTTTGTCTGTTTGCCTTTCTTACAAGCTACACAAAAGTCAGGAAGTTGGAAGTTCTTGACATTCACTCCTCTAACTAAATCCTTCTGAATCAAATTTCATCTTCCGTTGACTTATGTGTCCCATTCTCCGATGCCAGGAGATGGAGTCCTTCTCAGTAGCTTTAGATAAGAAACACTGAACCTCATGATCCGTTGTGGTAGCTGTTGACAGATCCAAGACATATAGGTCTTTATATCTTGAAGCAGTTATCAGAACCTGGTCCTCTGGGATCATATATTCTTTCTTCAGCACGTAACACTTCTGATTATCGAAGAGGACTTTAAATCCTTTATCACAGATTTGGGAACAGAAAGTAAGTTGTTCTGAAGTTGTTGAACGTAGTTCACTTTATCAAACTTAACTTTCTGATTTCCCACTTCTCCCTGAGCTGTGATATAGCCTCCTTTGTTTCCTGCAAAGGAAACATGCCCTCCTTTTATTTGTTTGATGTTCGATAAAAGGGCGCTATTTCCTGTCATGTGCCGGGATGCTCCGCTGTCTATAATCCACGTGTTAGTCTCAGCACTATAGCGAACACCCTGCACATACAAAGTAACAGAATCAGTTTAGGTTAGGAACCCAAGCTTTGACTGTCTTGGGTTTCCCAGAGGCATCACACATCATAAACTCCACCCATTGACCCTTAGAAGGTGAGGGTAGCTCAGGTTCCTTCTTGTTATCAGTATCAGACACGAGGGTGGATTTTTCTTTCCATAAACCAGATTTGTGCAGTGCCTGTTTATGATAAACAGTCGTCTGGCTTACAGGTTGGACTTTAGGTTCACTAGCTCTTCTAGGTGGAGTTAGAGAACTCCGCTTAGAAGACCTAGGTCTAGAGTCCAGAAGATCAATCTTCTTCCTAGGTGTCTGATAGAAATGACAATCGGAAGCAATGTGTCCACATTCTCCACAGTTGTAGCATGACCTGCTATCAACTTTATGAGTAGACTTTCTTTGTGGAGAGTGCGTGACACTCTAGTAACATCAATCACTTTAGTTTTTGACTCTTGGATGTTTGATGTTTTCTCTGGTGTAACAACTTTACTGATTTAACCTGTTTTATTTTTTGGTTAACTGGTTTTTGACTTGTAGCATGTGAAAGGGTAACATTTGAAGTCCTTTTAGGTTCCGATTTGACTCTATTTGATCCTGACTTTAAATTAACCTTTTCAAATTCATTTTCCAGTTTAACACATGGCAATTTACCCTTTGCCTTTGAAGTGGCCTCCTTTTGTTTCTTACCAAGATTCAGTAATGAACATAAGGTGTCTGGATCAGTAACAAGAGGAGTGGTCACCACATGATCCTTGATGGGGTTATTATTTACTGGTCTAGACTTGGTGTTCATCAAGGTCTCAGGTGGTGGTGGAACCACTTTGTAGCCTAATCCCTCCCCGTTATTCCTTTCTCTCACTAAGTGTTGAACTATGTGTGAAGAGCTAGTCCAACTATGCAGTTTCTGTTTTAATGATTAACTTCGACTTCTAGAACTGCCTTTTGTTTCTTAGTGTCTTCTAGGGAGTTAAGATAGTACCTAATGTCGTTTGCTTGGTAAAAGCCACTACTTCGGTTTCCCTAAGTTGTTAGTCAATAGGTCTATCTTTTCTTTATAACATGCTCATTTTGTTTTAGCACTCTATTTGCCTCAGTGCACAGACGTAAATCTTTTACTAAGTTATCATTATGATCTAATAACCTAGCAAATTTTTCATCTATGCTATTCCTAAACGTGTCACAATCAGAACAAGCATGGTTATTAAAATTTGGTCAGTGGTACTTACCTGAGTTGGTTCAGAAGTATTAGCCATCAGTGCCGCATCAGATGATTCTGGTTCTGTCGACTCTGGCTTTTCTGTCTCTGATGTGGAACTTCCTCATTTGGCTTGTAGCTGACCTCGGCTGCAGTTGTTTCTTCACTATGTGACATTGCAATTTCAACTGCTATATCACCTTCACTCGCAGAATCATCGTCAATATCCTCGACACTGACAATGTTAGATTCTCCTGGTGAGACAAACCTGAAACTCCAATCCTGTCCTTCATCATCATGAGCAGTTAGTGCTTTTGGATCCTTGTTTGATGAAGTAGAATAGAGGGTTGCTTGTCCTGGCGAGTAATGATGAGAACGGGTTCCCATTCCCCGTCTTCTTTGGCTTGACACATTCTCGTTTGAAGTGCCCCTTCTCACCACAGTTAAAGCAGGTCACTTTACTCTTGTCGAAGCCAAGGTGGTGTCCTTAGTAGCAACCAAGTTCTGTCCAGTCTTTTTCACAAACTTCTTCGCCCTCCGAATAGCACTTACTAAGGCCCACATTATCCATTCTTTCAAGCTCCATCTCATCCACCTGCTCGTAGTCCTCATCTGCCAGATGGCAGTTTCCAATCTTCCCAGCAACAAGTCCATCATAGAATGAACCACTGCTGCTAAGAGATCCATATGCTCTCGTGCTACTTCCACGGTCACATTACCGAAGTTCTCGGTCTTCAGTTTGGTAGCGTTTGCTTCTGATCCAATATGATGGGTACATGATGACCCAGACGTGTCTGATCCAGAAGGAGAAGCATGTGAGGACCTGACGAGCTAGACACAAAAGCAGTCTGGAGGGGTGCTCCAGATGTCTTAGCTTGAGGCGTGGCGTTATATAAAGCTGGATTTTGTGTGTACGAAGACTTCTGAGCTCTATACTTCATCCTTAGTGCTTATTCTCGCAACTTAAGAATGAAGTCATTTATATCCAGCTTTACAAGGATTCCATTCTGTCTCAGTTAGACACGAATGTAGCCCACTTATCAGGCACCCCGTCTGCGAAGTTGCTTACCTTTT